>JALDNG010000313.1:0-242588 GCA_024349245.1 Neodontobutis hainanensis | reverse complement strand
ACACGCACACACACACACACACACACACACACACACACACACACACACAGAAAAGGGCCTGATCTTTATATGACCATTTTTCCTTCCTTCCTAATCTACTGCAGTGGTTTCAGCATTGAATGGTGTTAGTTTGAAGAAATAGCCACATTTCCCTGCATGGCTAACAACCTCTTTCACCGCTAAGACAATAGACACCATCAAATCCTGCCATGTGGGTGCACGTTTGTGGGTGTATGGTCGTGTGCCATGGCGGTCTCACTATATTAACCAGATCAAAACTACAATGAGTAAATAGGTCAACCAGAAAGCCTTTAGTGCCAATTTAAAGACTGATGAAAGGGCGTAGGAAGGGATAAATCATTATAAACCTTATTAAATGGGCCAGTGTTGCTCCCGGAGGCCACGGCGAAGACATTGTAAAAATGTTATCAATGCGGTCGTAATATGAGCTACAGTACTCATTATGCATGTGGTGATAAGTAGCAGAGGTGCTGACACATTTAGGTGTTTTTTTATGCTCTGTTCTATTATCAAACAGCGTATTTTATCTTTAATGGTCCCCTGAGGCCTCATGAACTTAACACAACATCGTGAAACATTGATAAACACTGTTATGGAGGAAATGGGCTCCTCTGTTGTCTATGGTCCTCAAAGTGTTTTTTTATAGCAAGAAAGTAGTTCGTATGCTTTTAATAAATACACCAAGGTAATGGCCTGAGAAAGCCTACATTATACAGAACATTTTCCAGCATTTTACAATTAACATTAAATTACACAGTTGTAATGTTTTTTGCACTGCTGTGTTTTTTTATTAATTTTTTTTATCACATCATTAGGATATGGATGACCAACTTCTTACAAACATAACAGAGGTAATGCCAACCCCCAATTAAGAAACCCAAAGCACACAAATCACATTCCCTTTTCATAAAAGATCTGAGTTTAAATATCAGCAAATACAAAACCATTCATGAAGGTTAGCAAACTATGTTAATGGTTATGTTTTAGCTTATAGCAAGTTAAATACTTTATACTTTTTTGTCTTTCATTTAAACATACACAATATTTGCAGTGCTCAGTCATAGGCCCACTGTTGAAACACGTTTTAGGGTAATTGACGTAACTTAACAGAGAATTCGTCACACAATACATAGAATTAGATTAGAGAATATGTTTGACACGCACCATAGTACTTTTTTTAAAAAATGGCATATTTTCCCTTAAGTATATTTGGGCTCTTGATTGGAGGCTTTGTAACGTCTTTGGGTGAAAAGTGTAATCCAGCCTCCAGGGGCTGCTAGTGGGGCTTGACATGCTCTCCCACTTTTCTGTTATGTTCTGTTTAATTGCTCAGTTTACTTTATGCATAAATATTCTTCATGTTCTCATAAACATGAAGAATATTTATAAGAATCTTTTTATTTCTGTTTTTGTGTGACTCATTATGATACTCTCTTAGATGATCCTTGCAATATGAATGTTCTTTTATGAACACAGTTAGCCACATGAGGCTAGATGTTGGGGTTTCATATGCATGAGAGAACAGTAATGACCTCCTCTTTGTATGCAATAAAAGCTGTTGTGATCTTATTATGAGTAGAACGCTGGAACATGCTGGTCTCCCTATGATGCATAGAGCACTTCCTGTTTGTGAATATTAGATTAACTCTGATTATCACACATCATCAGCCTCACTAGACTTTAATCCCAGTTAGAAGATACAGTTAAGCTCTTGGGTATTAGGAGGTTTGGTCGACATGCATGATCGAGAAGAATCATGAAAAAAAAAAAAAAAAAAAAAAGCATTTTAATAAGCTTTGTTACTGTTTTGTGAACAAAGCAGAGGCTGATGAATTGTTAATTATTATTCCATATAAAGAATCATGTGAGAATATTTAGAGGGTTACAGCACATTTAAAGCATTTGTATGATATTCCAAACAGGTCCTTTTTTTTTTTTAGCCCAGTTACCTCTTCTGACAATAACACTATTGAGGTTTATAGGGCACACTGATATTTTGAGTGACAGGATTAAAACTAGTGGCGAGGGCTATATTTAACCATGGGAAGCCAGAGCCGATGGCCAAAGGAAAACAGGGAAACTGGGGTGATAATTTTAGGAACCACAGGCTCAATGTTCAATTTAACTGCAATTTATACTGTATTTATTTTCAACCAGCACAGCATGGTATGTGTTTAGGGTTTTGTCCATATTTGTCTGACCATATTTACCATTTTCCAAGATATTATTAGAGAAAATATCCAATAAGTTGTCATGTGGCCTTGACACAACTGATGTTTTTTTTTTTTCCAAGTCTTTTTAGTCTTAAGAGTACACACTAGCAGGTGACTGTAGAAGGTAGCTTTACTGAAGCTATGAAGTGATACACTAACTCTTATAAGAGATATGCTATATGTCAAAAATCATTCAGAGAGTGTCTATAGACTTTTGCTCAAGACATTCCCTGCATTGAGTTGTATAGATCTGTCACAATACTCAATATATTTCAGTCAAAGGTGTGGAGGTGTACATACGTTTTAGGACTTCACATAACTTCACATAATTATACCATCTACACAGCAATGTTACGATTCAGCAATCATATCAAAAACTATCCTAGTATTAGTTAGACTTTGTGTGGCATTACTGAACAATATTCTCCACTGTCCACTGTGGGACCAATAAAGGTTTTCTTATCTTTATACTTAAAATAGTTCAAAGATTTTCCAAGATTCTTAGAAGTTATTTCTTTAAATAATCATAACTCTGGTAAAGCTTATCAGAATCTCAAGGATACAAAGGTTATTAATGATTCTTGGTCTTAGACATAATCAGCTTTGTATAGGCACACACATAAGTACAATGATACACACAGGTACACAAACAAGATAAGTAAGAATGGATGTCGGAGTGGAGCCCTATGCACGACCTCTGGCTTAATTGAAGGAAGCCGGTGAACAAGCCAAGCGGAAAATGAGTTCTTCCCAGCAGTGACACAGGCGTACAGTGGGAGCTGCCCATAAACACTAATGCACTTAAAACACACACATGCTCAGGAAATATAGGCAGCACAGTACAGTTTGCATGTTTATTTATTTATTTGACTGGGACAGTACAATCACAGTTCCATCAAAAGGTAACAAGTGTCATGTACATAAGGTTTCTAGACACAGGCTAATTTACAATCCTTGTCACTGGTTAGGCTTTTAAGAGTGTACACAAGGCAATAGACTAAATGTGGATCTAAGTTAAAGTACATGCAAAAGACAAAAGAAGTAAAATACAATCACTCTACATCCCAGGTACAGTAAATGTTCGCACTGTTGATATTCTTTCAGCCAGTGTCTCAGGTCCAACAGTGACTTTAGCTTCAATGATATACCAATACATAACTGTGATCCTTGGACTGAAAATGATGATTGACACAGAGCAGTTCTGCCCCTTTTCACTCTGCAGTTTCCACTAATGGCAGCTCCTTTATTGTGTTTTTGTGTTAAGTGACAGATGACATCAGAGGCAAGACCATTTACACATTTAAATATTGTTTTTATCAAAGAGAAATTTAGAAAATGGTCAAAAGAAAATCAGATTGTATTTTCTAACTATTTGGCAGTGGTTCCACTTTACTGGTTTTTGATCAAAAACCTTTATAGTTTGTTTGTTCAAGGACACTCTAAAGCTGTAAGGACAAATTTTGTGGCCCTGCCCCAGATGATTGACATATGAGAAAAAAATCATAGCAACTATGCATGCTATGATTTAGCTTTTTTTTGCGTTAATTTTAGACACAGGATCTAACCATACAGAAACAGTTTAGATTTGTCTTAACAGTCTTAGACATTTTTCTTACATGAGCATCAATCCTAAGTTTAGAGTCCAGAACAACCCTGAGCTTGGGTCGGTTTCCTCCAGGTGCTCCAGTTTCCCCCACCAACATCCCGCTGGTTGGCTGCCGACTAGGAATTTCCTCATGGTGATAAAAAGAGGAAAATAAAATAATATATAAAAAGCGATTTACTGGAGTTCCTCTGTATCTGATCTCACCTAAAACAGACACGTAAACACACCGCAGCCTGAGGGGACGAGATGAAATATCCTTCTCATCAGTCTTACACTGAGACCTGCAGACCCAGACCCACAGACCGTGACCATACATCTGACCGCATGACCCTGGGATACAGATGCAATCCAACAGAAATGCACACACACACACACACACACACACACACACACACACACACACACACACACACACACACACACAGAAAAGGGCCTGATCTTTATATGACCATTTTTCCTTCCTTCCTAATCTACTGCAGTGGTTTCAGCATTGAATGGTGTTAGTTTGAAGAAATAGCCCCATTTCCCTGCATGGCTAACAACCTCTTTCACCGCTAAGACAATAGACACCATCAAATCCTGCCATGTGGGTGCACGTTTGTGGGTGTATGGTCGTGTGCCATGGCGGTCTCACTATATTAACCAGATCAAAACTACAATGAGTAAATAGGTCAACCAGAAAGCCTTTAGTGCCAATTTAAAGACTGATGAAAGGGCGTAGGAAGGGATAAATCATTATAAACCTTATTAAATGGGCCAGTGTTGCTCCCGGAGGCCACGGCGAAGACATTGTAAAAATGTTATCAATGCGGTCGTAATATGAGCTACAGTACTCATTATGCATGTGGTGATAAGTAGCAGAGGTGCTGACACATTTAGGTGTTTTTTTATGCTCTGTTCTATTATCAAACAGCGTATTTTATCTTTAATGGTCCCCTGAGGCCTCATGAACTTAACACAACATCGTGAAACATTGATAAACACTGTTATGGAGGAAATGGGCTCCTCTGTTGTCTATGGTCCTCAAAGTGTTTTTATAGCAAGAAAGTAGTTCGTATGCTTTTAATAAATACACCAAGGTAATGGCCTGAGAAAGCCTACATTATACAGAACATTTTCCAGCATTTTACAATTAACATTAAATTACACAGTTGTAATGTTTTTGCACTGCTGTGTTTTTATTAATTTTTTTATCACATCATTAGGATATGGATGACCAACTTCTTACAAACATAACAGAGGTAATGCCAACCCCAATTAAGAAACCCAAAGCACACAAATCACATTCCCTTTTCATAAAAGATCTGAGTTTAAATATCAGCAAATACAAAACCATTCATGAAGGTTAGCAAACTATGTTAATGGTTATGTTTTAGCTTATAGCAAGTTAAATACTTTATACTTTTTGTCTTTCATTTAAACATACACAATATTTGCAGTGCTCAGTCATAGGCCCACTGTTGAAACACGTTTTAGGGTAATTGACGTAACTTAACAGAGAATTCGTCACACAATACATAGAATTAGATTAGAGAATATGTTTGACACGCACCATAGTACTTTTTTTAAAAAATGGCATATTTTCCCTTAAGTATATTTGGGCTCTTGATTGGAGGCTTTGTAACGTCTTTGGGTGAAAAGTGTAATCCAGCCTCCAGGGGCTGCTAGTGGGGCTTGACATGCTCTCCCACTTTTCTGTTATGTTTACTTTATGCATAAATATTCTTCATGTTCTCATAAACATGAAGAATATTTATAAGAATCTTTTTATTTCTGTTTTTGTGTGACTCATTATGATACTCTCTTAGATGATCCTTGCAATATGAATGTTCTTTTATGAACACAGTTAGCCACATGAGGCTAGATGTTGGGGTTTCATATGCATGAGAGAACAGTAATGACCTCCTCTTTGTATGCAATAAAAGCTGTTGTGATCTTATTATGAGTAGAACGCTGGAACATGCTGGTCTCCCTATGACGCATAGAGCACTTCCTGTTTGTGAATATTAGATTAACTCTGATTATCACACATCATCAGCCTCACTAGACTTTAATCCCAGTTAGAAGATACAGTTAAGCTCTTGGGTATTAGGAGGTTTGGTCGACATGCATGATCGAGAAGAATCATGAAAAAAAAAAAAAAAAAAAAAAAGCATTTTAATAAGCTTTGTTACTGTTTTGTGAACAAAGCAGAGACTGATGAATTGTTAATTATTATTCCATATAAAGAATCATGTGAGAATATTTAGAGGGTTACAGCACATTTAAAGCATTTGTATGATATTCCAAACAGGTCCCTTTTTTTTTTTAGCCCAGTTACCTCTTCTGACAATAACACTATTGAGGTTTATAGGGCACACTGATATTTTGAGTGACAGGATTAAAACTAGTGGCGAGGGCTATATTTAACCATGGGAAGCCAGAGCCGATGGCCAAAGGAAAACAGGGAAACTGGGGTGATAATTTTAGGAACCACAGGCTCAATGTTCAATTTAACTGCATGGGCGATTTATACTGTATTTATTTTCAACCAGCACAGCATGGTATGTGTTTAGGGTTTTGTCCATATTTGTCTGACCATATTTACCATTTTCCAAGATATTATTAGAGAAAATATCCAATAAGTTGTCATGTGGCCTTGACACAACTGATGTTTTTTTTTTTTCCAAGTCTTTTTAGTCTTAAGAGTACACACTAGCAGGTGACTGTAGAAGGTAGCTTTACTGAAGCTATGAAGTGATACACTAACTCTTATAAGAGATATGCTATATGTCAAAAATCATTCAGAGAGTGTCTATAGACTTTTGCTCAAGACATTCCCTGCATTGAGTTGTATAGATCTGTCACAATACTCAATATATTTCAGTCAAAGGTGTGGAGGTGTACATACGTTTTAGGACTTCACATAACTTCACATAATTATACCATCTACACAGCAATGTTACGATTCAGCAATCATATCAAAAACTATCCTAGTATTAGTTAGACTTTGTGTGGCATTACTGAACAATATTCTCCACTGTCCACTGTGGGACCAATAAAGGTTTTCTTATCTTTATACTTAAAATAGTTCAAAGATTTTCCAAGATTCTTAGAAGTTATTTCTTTAAATAATCATAACTCTGGTAAAGCTTATCAGAATCTCAAGGATACAAAGGTTATTAATGATTCTTGGTCTTAGACATAATCAGCTTTGTATAGGCACACACATAAGTACAATGATACACACAGGTACACAAACAAGATAAGTAAGAATGGATGTCGGAGTGGAGCCCTATGCACGACCTCTGGCTTAATTGAAGGAAGCCGGTGAACAAGCCAAGCGGAAAATGAGTTCTTCCCAGCAGTGACACAGGCGTACAGTGGGAGCTGCCCATAAACACTAATGCACTTAAAACACACACATGCTCAGGAAATATAGGCAGCACAGTACAGTTTGCATGTTTATTTATTTATTTGACTGGGACAGTACAATCACAGTTCCATCAAAAAGGTAACAAGTGTCATGTACATAAGGTTTCTAGACACAGGCTAATTTACAATCCTTGTCACTGGTTAGGCTTTTAAGAGTGTACAGAAGGCAATAGACTAAATGTGGATCTAAGTTAAAGTACATGCAAAAGACAAAAGAAGTAAAATACAATCACTCTACATCCCAGGTACAGTAAATGTTCGCACTGTTGATATTCTTTCAGCCAGTGTCTCAGGTCCAACAGTGACTTTAGCTTCAATGATATACCAATACATAACTGTGATCCTTGGACTGAAAATGATGATTGACACAGAGCAGTTCTGCCCCTTTTCACTCTGCAGTTTCCACTAATGGCAGCTCCTTTATTGTGTTTTTGTGTTAAGTGACAGATGACATCAGAGGCAAGACCATTTACACATTTAAATATTGTTTTTATCAAAGAGAAATTTAGAAAATGGTCAAAAGAAAATCAGATTGTATTTTCTAACTATTTGGCAGTGGTTCCACTTTACTGGTTTTTGATCAAAAACCTTTATAGTTTGTTTGTTCAAGGACACTCTAAAGCTGTAAGGACAAATTTTGTGGCCCTGCCCCAGATGATTGACATATGAGAAAAAAATCATAGCAACTATGCATGCTATGATTTAGCTTTTTTTTGCGTTAATTTTAGACACAGGATCTAACCATACAGAAACAGTTTAGATTTGTCTTAACAGTCTTAGACATTTTTCTTACATGAGCATCAATCCTAAGTTTAGAGTCCAGAACAACCCTGAGCTTGGGTCGGTTTCCTCCAGGTGCTCCAGTTTCCCCCACCAACATCCCGCTGGTTGGCTGCCGACTAGGAATTTCCTCATGGTGATAAAAAGAGGAAAATAAAATAATATATAAAAAGCGATTTACTGGAGTTCCTCTGTATCTGATCTCACCTAAAACAGAGATTCATTTCTACAGCCTACGTGTAATTTACAGGCCAAACAAGATGAATACAAATAGAGCTTTGTTAAATCAAAACCAAAGGCCACATGGCTAATTGGATGATACAGCAAAGACGGCGTGTTACACACATTATTGTTAGACATAAAGCTAAAGTGGCAATTATCTTTGCCTCGTTTGACATTGTAGATAGTTGTTTTGTAATGGACTACAGAACTAGTGCAGAAAACTGAAGAAAAAAAAAAGTGTGGACCCACAGCCTTAGAAATGATATGTCGTGCTGCTTTAGTGGAGTTTAATGTCTGTGAGCTGTAGGTTTTTTGTGATCAGTCTAGACTCATGCCTGGTCCATGAAAAGAGTCAGGGAATTTGATTTAATGAAGTTTAGCTCAATAACTGTTAAATCAAAGTGCTTAATAAAGTCTAATTGTTTAAGATCTGGTCATTTCTTACTCATGTTTTCCTGTCATTATGGCTGAAAGAATGCACCAAGTTACGTGACACCTGGAGCTCTTTAAAACATTTTGAACCAGGTTAAATATATAAACTTTTACAAGGTAGCAACAGCCAAAAGAATAAAATAATTCAGGTTACACTGCAGCAAAAATAGTTAAAGTAGAAGTTCAAATAAATGCAATGTTAAAAAATACTGTGATGCTCCATAGATACTGTGCACACAGTACTTAAGATATGAGCCGACGTAAACCTCGAGCAGAGCGGTTTTCTTTAACGAATGTAAAGACTAGACAGTAGTGGGGACCACAAATAGTCAGAGAGTTGATTTGGCTACACTGAACCAGTTATTTTTTTTATGTTTTTACATTTATTCTACACATTCAATAGTTCATTTTTGACAAAGAGATGCTGCCAGTGGATGTTGTGAAAAAATAAGACTTACTTAGGTTTTTTATTTTATTTTATAATTAATTGGAAATACCAGAATTTGCACATTATTCAAATTTTTTTGTCTGATTAAATCATTAAAAAAAAATAAATTAGACATTTGGCTCAAACAGTTACACAGTACTTAATACTTTTTTACTATTCAGCTGCCAGTTCTCCACATGAGAGAGTCTCATCTTCTTGTTCATGTCAAATCATTAACAGCATGTTCAGTACATTTTTAACCTTGAAATGTTTTCCCACACTGTGGAAAGCAGAACGTCTTGTATTGTGCTCTATAGTGTATTTGGAGGAGTGTGCCGTAACAAAAATAGTAACACATGTAACACATTTAAGCATCACGGCTGACATATCCCATTTCATGTGTGGCTGGTTTATTTCGTCTGTATTGACAGTTTGCTTAATTCCACAGAGAATCGGTCATGTTTGGAATATGTTTGAGCCCTTGTTGGTAATTGGAAATGGATCTTTTCTTTATATAAACTGTAGCTGTAGCATGTGAAGTGATGTGGAGAGGGCTTGACGAGAGGAATGGGACCGTAACAACCTTGGTCTGGCACAATGGTGCCAGCCGAGACTGAAAGAAAGCTTCTTGTCGCACTTGTGAGTGTACTCCAACCACTCAGCTCATCATACTCAGCTGAATAAGTCCATTTAATGTTTCCTTTTCTTAAAGCTGTTAGAAGTAATTCAATGTATGCTATGAAAGCATTACCTCAAGTATAAAAGAGGTGAGCATTTATACAAGTCTTATCTCCTCTTTAATAGTCTCTTTAAATGCCTTTTGCAATGAACCTTTTCAACCTACTGGTAATTACTCACTGTCTTCAAGCTTTGCATTACAATGTTGAAATGTTTGTATTGATCCACACAGTCAATACTTCTAATCTGATGTAAAACTTAAAAAAATAAAAATAAAAATGGGATGACAAGGATTTGTGGCCCACTTTGTTTAAGTGAACATAAAGTTTAAATAAAGGAGTTATTTGAAGGAAACTGGCGCTTTGTTCGAACAGCCGGTGTTTGTTTGCGACAAGTTCACCCAAAGGGAAAAAACGTGCAGCTGACAAGCAAAAGGAAAAAGCTTTTCTATCTCATGAGAAGTAAATGATATTGGTTTGTTGTGAGAGTCGTGATTTCGGAGCTGTTATGAGCACCACAGCTCATCCTCAAGAGGAACGACAAGAGAAAACACACATCAATCAAAGACAAATATTTCCAGGTAAAAGAAACAGGATGTACAGGAGTCCATCGGTAACTAAGCCCCACTGCTGTGTCTTTGTGCAACACTAAGAATACTTTCTCAGCTGCTACTTTCAAGCCAAACACACATTTAAGTGGGGAAAATTTGTTGAGAAGCATTGTCTAATACAATGCACACGCTTTTAATTTAGTCAGATCGAATGCATTTCAAGCTACTAAAAAAAGTTTTTTTTTTTTTTTTTCTCTATTCCAATAATAAATATATAACGGCTAATATGATCACTTTAAACAATGTACACAGTTTAAGTCAACAAAAAAGGAATCAGGAAACACGTTCTTTAAAGTGACACCAAACGGGAGATTGGTGCAATAGGCTGTAAACATCCAGCTTATTATCGGGGTAAATATAGCAATGTGACACCATAGTGCAAATATAATTTCCTGTGCAAACATACACGCTCTCACTGCTGGATGAAAAGAAGAAAAACTATGATCTTCTTTTAAATACAGATATTGAAACAGCGATGTGTTTAGACTATATATACGACGTGAAGATGAAGACAGATATACTGACTAAATGTAGAAGGTCGGTGTCTCACTCACTGACTGTTAAAGTTTCTATCATAATTTATTACCTGTCATTGTTAATTTTCATGCTTTAATATTAATGACAATAGGTTTTCGTTTTACTCACATTTTAAGAAATTAGGCAACAAGACGAGCATAGAGGACAGATTATTTGTTTTATTTATGAAGATAGAGTTATGAGATGAACAGAAACGGCACTTTATGTTCAGCACAAAGCAGAGGTTTTTTTTTTTTATGCACTGACAGCTGACGGCGGAAAGATATTTTGTGCCTGAACAGGCAAGTAAAGAATGCAGTATATTGATTCCTACTACAAAAGGAAATAACTAAAATTAACCTAACTTAATTCAATCACTGTTCTGTAGATATGTTGGTCTGCCCTTTTCAGTGTTGTCTGTTTGTCCTCCTTCATTCTCCACTGCATCATGTTCCCTTTTTTCATCTTTTTTAACAATCTCAGAAATATTTGGTGGTTTCAAGAAACTACTCACACTCGACTGTCGTGACATTTTTACATCGAATGCAGCGGGACAAAGACGAGATGAA
This sequence comes from Neodontobutis hainanensis, assembly GCA_024349245.1. Taxonomy (NCBI): domain Eukaryota; kingdom Metazoa; phylum Chordata; class Actinopteri; order Gobiiformes; family Odontobutidae; genus Neodontobutis; species Neodontobutis hainanensis. Next base: position 231,100 of record JALDNG010000313.1, on the reverse strand, counting down.
AGCAAAAAATATCTTTATTCAGTTTTCAAGGTGAAAACATTTAGTTTCTAATTTCAAGAGACTTTATCAATTCTGAGATCAACTGGTAAGAGAGCTGAGCTTTATCTCTAGAGGGAGGGGTTTAACCTGAGACTAAACCTGATGGGACCAGGCTGTTCTGGTCTCATAGTTGTTAGCTCTAAAAGGACAGTGTGACTCCTTATGTGGGAGTCGTTAAGGCTCAGGAAAGTTGTTAGCTTCATTCAGGTGTATTTTAGGTTTCAAAACACTGTTGTAAATACTAAGCAACATGAATCTGAGCACTCCTCCTCTGTTCAGAGAGGGCTTTTTCATTTTAACAAAAAAGGATTCCTTCACACTTCTCTCAAACCATCTGGCCTCTCTGGACAGAATCTGTACATTGCTGTCCTTAAATGTCCTCTCTCTTTGAGGTGGAGGTGGACTGCAGACTAAGGTCCTCCAGGATCTCTTCTGTGCAGATACATCCTCTTGTGAAGCTGTTGTTTCATTTCTCCCTAGTTTCAGGTCAAACCCCTCTCTCTAGAGATATAAGCTCAGCTCTCTTATTCTTAACTGTTGATCTCAGAATTGATCAAATCTTTTGGAATTAAAGACAAAATGTCTTCACCTTAAAAACTTAGTACAAATGCTTTTGCTTTAACCTTTTCCACTAATTAATATGTACATTTTCCACCAACTGGACAAGAAAAGGAATTACAATAAATCACCCTCAGAGTAATCTGACAAAATGATGGATGGCATTCAGATTTTTACATTGCTCCTAAAAAAAACAGGTCCCGTCATTTTGCAGGATGAAGATGGAAGTGGACAAGTCATTGCACCAAGTCCTAGTAAAATAAGAGAACAGTAAAAAACAATGAAATTTGATTACTGTATGTATCAACGGAAGATGAAGTTGTAGTCACACAAGACTTTCTTTTACATCTACTGTTCATTTCATTATCATTGACTGACATGGCCAAAACTCTCCTAAATTTATCTTTTTGTTATACTCTGTCCTGCTGATCCACTCACACTTTGTCTCATCAGCTGGTCGGCTAGCAACACATTCATTTCCTGAATTTCCCACCAATACATGACTCAGAGCTGCACACTGTGCTCCTCTTGAGGCTCCATTACTGAGACGAAGACATGTGGAAGCTTGTTTGAAGTTCACCGTACAATATCTGGAAAGGCACATGAAACGTTTTGGGAAGTAACAGACTGCTCCATTTTTGGAAAAGAGAGGGCTCCAAAAATAAAACACGGAAGTCTGAAAGTGAAAGTGTTATTCATATTTCATATCATATGGAGCAATCTATATTATAGAAAAAAAAGATGAACTGATCAATGTGGATGAACCACTTTCACTCGGAGAAAGAGTTTAAGGTTGGTTTTGAGGGAAGAACATTTAGCAGGTGAAATGACCCAGAATGTGAAAAATGTATATATATATATATATATATATATATATATATATATATATATATATATATATATATATATATATATACATATATTTATAAACGTATGTGTTACGAGTTAACGTACGAGTTAACTTTAACTACTTTCACTCAGGTCACTGCTCAACTTTGAGCCACACTGACAGCTACAGCTGCTTTGTACAACCCTATTGTAAATCTTCTTTATTATAGTACTTATATGGATGCATATTTGTCTAAATACTCTGCACATTTCTTTAGTCTGAAAATGGTCCAACACCCTCTTCTCCATTCTTCATCTATTAGTTGGACAAACCAGTGACAACATTCAATCCATTAGGCAGAAAAACTGTGTAATAATTGTAGTAGTGAGCCGAAATGTATCTGTTGAGTTTGTGGTGGATGTGACATACTGTGTGTGACATATCTGACAACTGTGTACCAGGATTGGAGTTAACATCCTGATGCAAAGTTTGGATTCGTCTCCTGAAGTTGTTTAGGCTCTAAAAGCTTTTTCAACACAGGTTTTTGTAATAAGTGAGCATTAAGGACATTCAACGAGTGAGACTAAAACAGGCATTGGTAAAATACTCATATGCCTAAAGCTATGTTCTAAATTTACATTTATATAAGCTACTTTATCTAAGAAAATAGAATAGAGATTTTGTGACCTTTATAGTACAATTTTTTTTATTTTATTTGTTATTTTACAGTTAATCCCCAACAACAGAGAAGCATCTCTGTCTTTTTGGTCTTGGGACTCTGTTGGTACATGTCAATGCCCTTTGTACATCATGTACAGTTGTTCTAGAAAGAAACAAAACACACTTGATTTTTCTTCTAATGGTGAATGAGCTTCTTGTGAAAAGTGGATACACTGCCCACTAAAGTTATTGTGATGACTGTTACTGTTAAGGGGATATTTCCTTTCAACACAATCAGTAATCAAGGCTGAAGCACTGTGCCAAATGTCACACGTTTCTGTCAATGACCCACTGTTCCTGGTCTCATTGTCCAGAGAGCATCTTTTGGCAAACTGAGAGCTCATTAAATGTAGTCATGATGGGAAAAGGGGGAGGAATCTGGGGGGAGTGCATGACAAGGATAAAATGATGTTTTGTCACATACAGTCTGCTTCCTTCATTATGTTACGGTGGCCTGATGCTGTTCTTATATACAGCTGATATCACATACACAGGTTCAGTTCCTCAGGTTTCTTCTGTAAGTTACACATTTCAAAATATACAGAAAGACAACAGAGCTTTAGCTGAATAGTTTGTAGATGATTTGGTGAATCATCTGCCAGTAATCATCTACTATCACAAGGTCATTTTATCCAACCAGAGGAACACAATGTTGTTTACATTAGCAGCATCATAATGGTTGTCACAGTGATGGTATTTTACCACTGAAACAAAAGAGGGCTTTTAATTTAAGTTACTCAATGCATCCATAGTATCATACTTTTTTTTGTAAATGCTGTATGAATGCCAATGTCACCTTAATTTGGATGATGGCTGCTGCATTACCAAATCAATAAGAAAAATGTCAGCTAAACTAAAAGGTTACTTCATAGATCCTACATCTTTCTGGAACCATCGCCTATACCTTTAAATACACACAGACACAGGCATAACTCTTAAGCATGAGGAGGTGAAAAGCTCTTAGTTGAATTGATTGGCACTAAATGTCTCATACTTGAAATAAGCCCAAATTACTGACTGGCTAATGTGCTTGAAACAACTTACTTACCTCATCCACTCATGTAGCGCTCATGCTCACACTCCAACACGCATAAATACACTTGAACACACCCCACCCCCATTTAACGCTGCTCTCACACCTGCATATATTCCTTACCAGCCCTTTTTACAGCTACTCCAACTCACAAGAGGGTACAATTTTGTATACACTGAGATATGTCACCGCTGGCTTTTATCCTTTTGGCCCACTTCCAGTTGCAAGTCCTCAACAGATGACAAGAGGCTGACACAACTAAATGCTCCTTCAATGTTCAATGAATCCACAGAAAATTATTCACTTCTGAGCATTTGTAATTTTGGGATCTTTACTCAAACAAATATGACAGGAGACTAGAGGATATTGCTGAATTGCTTTAATGTATTTGGTTGTTTTACACAGTTGCAATGCACTGAAAGTGTTGTTTTTTGTTTTCTTTCCAAACAGCTTGTTAATTTAATTGCAAATTGTGTTGATCTGAACAATTATGCATCTTTTCAAGGTGGCTGTGATTGTGTTTAAGTTGGTATTACTGACTGTTTCCTCCTGGATTCTGCCTGCTGACCTGCGTCTGTGCAGAGATGTTTACTGCGAGCGGACAGACCCCTGAGATTTGTGATCCAGGTGGGAGATAGCAGAGCCGGGGGGCTTCAGTAACCCGTGCAGAGATGTGCTTCTGGTGTAAAGAGGCCTGCTGACTCGTGTGTAACTCTGCTCTGAACACGCTCTTTCAAGTGTGCCTTTGAGGCTATTGCCTAAAGTGCTGTTGCTCACAGAGCGCTCACTCTCACAATAGTGAAACAAATTAAGCAGTTCTCAATTGATTCCCGTCTAGTGGACAGTTGAAAAGGATCAAAGGAAAGTGTTTCTTCAACCTCTTAGCATTTGCTGCTTATTAAAATGGCATTTAAAAGGTATTCAAAAAGTATTTGATTGTTTAGTCATAATCAGTTTTATGTCCAAGAATTTAGAAAGTTTACAAGTTGTATTGGTCTAATGTTATCTTTTTGGGCTGTTTTTGGTTGGTTGGATTGACCTGCAGCAACCTTTATGACCAAGATGTTTATTTTTATTTTTAAACCAAGAATTGCCTTTGTCTTGTGCCGAGGGAAGGGCTCAGGATTCAAATCCAAACTCTTCCTCAACACGCTTCCCTTGTTTGGTATATACAAAGGTCACAGATGTTTGGATGCCTGCTGCGGTGCCCAGCACACTTAATGGGACCTTTACAGTTTTTCGCCCCCACAGAGGTAGGTCTGCTTTCGGAGGCAATAATAAGTCATGCCAAAGTGTTAAACCAGCTGAAAACAAGGATGTTCACAAAAGAATAGGGTGCACAAACGACTTCACAGAGTTCCGCGCGCAAACGTGCACCGTGCATGTGCACACAAATCTTCCATCAAACTATTACACCTCCACACAGCCAATTGGCTTCCTGCTGAGACGCCTTCTGTTCGGCAGACACATTCTACATGTTTACAGCTAATGGATCTCAACTGCCATATATGCGTGTTCCCTGGAAGGAATCAAGTCCCGTTTCTGTGTGTGTGGGTCTGTGCACATCTATTCATTTCCCTTGATGAGATATATCGAGTTTGTCTGCCAGTTTCATACAGCCATTCAAAGCAGCTGATACAGAGCCGTAATGGCCTCCCACGGAGCAAAGCTATTAGCTGAATGCTAAATGGTCCCAGAGAAGATGCAAACATTAGCTTGATCTCTCACTGCAGCCATCTCAATGAGTAGAACCATTATTTACATACACAGTAATGTTGTGGGATGCTGGACGATTTTACAATTGTTTGGGAAAGGCTGGCACAGGTGCACAAGCTTATTTACCTGCCATTTAGTTGTGTGCTCAATGAGTGGGGATCATAATGTTACCCATACGGAAAAAACAAACATGTGGCATGAGCATATGCTATCAAACCTCAGTGTGTGCTTTTATAGAACACCCCCCCCACCCCCGCTCCACCTAAGCTTGTTCCAGTCTCTCCGTGCTCCCAATCTAAGGCAGGTCAGCTATTGTTTATCTTCTCTGTTAAGTTCCCACAGGACACCAATGCCCACAGATCCAAGAGAAAAGCTGCACGGTCAGCAGCCAGCTCTCTCTGTAGGAGTCTGTCTGTCTCTGCTGCGAGCGAGATGGCCAGAGAAAGAGAGACGCCCATGCAGTGGGACAAAGGGAAACAGTTGGTCAGCTAAGGGAAATAGTACATTTGAGAAAGAAAAAAAGAGTGCTCTCAACATTAACACAATGGCTTTAGGAATTAATAAATGAATTTGTGTGTATGCTATTGTAAGCAGCTTTTGCTTTAACAAATGCACCAAATGATTATGGCGTGTATTGTAGTGGCAAGCTCATGTCTTAAACCTATTGAATTATGTGGTACCATAGACAAGTTATTGTGGTCCATAAATATCTAAACAGGAAAGCTCTTTAGTTTAAACAATAACTTCAGATAAAATCAAAGCTTTTGACCACAATACATAGCTCAAAATTATTAGACTACACAGCTTAATCATTTTCAAAACAACCCATGATAGTCAAAAGACGCAGAACGAAGGCAACCAAGAAAAAATCTGCTGAGTCTAAGCGTCTTGTAGGGGATGTGCTGGAAGGTTTTCACTTATCAAGTCAGCATTAATCAAAAGTCTTCTAGATCACATGATTTGGTTCATGTTATCTATTATGACTTAGTTATACTTGCTAATAATACCACTTTGTACAAGTAGCATTTATGTACATATTGTACTGAGAAATTTGTATTGAATATGGAATACAGTAATTATTTTCTATTAATCAGAATAATGCGTATCTACTAAATATTGAGAAAGTAAGGGGTGAACATTTCATAATTCAGTGTGGACTACCTGTGTTTTTTTGATAAGGCTTACAGCTGACATAAAAAATAAAGTTTGAGCGCAGGTCAGCAGCAGCTGCCAGTGAGCTCAGAGCACCTCATGCAGTCTACTTTGCACAAGTTTTTGATGGCAATAGGATATGTTTTAGTTATTATTATTTTTATGAGATTGGCAAAGAACTATGTGTAATGTAAATGGCCAAGGAAAACTACAATGTATCATTTATCTGTATCAACTTGAACATTATAATTTAGGCTCTGTTTATACTTTATTAAAGCAACATATCCTGGGAGCCACAACTCATAAAATCCCAATATATCCAAAATATATACATTTTTTAAATCTTTTTCTTATGGCCTAAAAAGAAAAGTAATAACATTAAATTATTTTTTGCAACTTTTTTTTTATTCCTGCTGAATCAATTCGAGCACGTAAATGCTCTGGCATTAACAAAATGGACCTAAAACAGCAGCACTGTAGCAAGTCAATAAACAATCACATTATAGCCTGTGCCCTTGACCTTTATTTACTTTAAAACAATGATACTCAAACAAACAAAAATTAGAGAAAATGCCTGTTTGCCTAAAAGTGTCAGTAGTTATTCTCATTGTTTGAAGTCCTGACCTGTGCAACCTTTTGGTATTATATATTATTCATTTAATCTGGGCACTTACTTAAATACTGTCAGGCGGTTATGAATGCACATTAACATGACTGATTGGACCCACTTGAACTACTTAAGTTGGAGAATAAATTTAATTCACATGGCTAGCGAGAATGCTATGACTTTTTAAAAACTGGCCTTAATTGTAAATGTTTGATTTACCTTCTCACTCTGTGACTTACAGTAAGTGCACATAGTGAACATTAGCTAAATACATTTGCATGCAAGACAATTGTCTTGATTAAAGGTGTTACAGAGGATGTTTTTGACAACTGAGAAATCAAAAACTGTTACTGTGTTTTTGAAAAGAGCGCATGCAAATGAACAGCCCCCCTTCTTCACAGCTCAGTTCAAGTGAACACCTCCCACATCTCATGCACGAGCATTAGAACATGAATGTTTGTTTACCTCAGCATTCGCTGTGTGGCGTTAGTGGACTCACTGTGTCAAAATCACCTCTTAAAATCGTTTCCATGGTTTAACATTGGAGGTTATTCATAGTATTACCAAACTGCCTGTGGCCTTACAGTGTCTGTCCTTATCTTTCCCAAAAATCAAATATTTTTCTGTGTCTTCAGAGCACGCCATTGTAAAAAAGAATCCCCAAGACACACTCTGGTTTTGTTTAGCTCTTTTTTTTCCTCTTTTCATATTCCTCTAAAGGAGATTTTATTTTGCCACTATCTGCTTCAGGTTGTTTCTCAGCTATTTCGTAACTTCGATGTCAGACCGGCGGAGCAGCAAGGCATTTACCCGGGGATAGCACCAGAGCTACACAAATGCACTGTTTACGCATGCGCAGCAACTGGAACACACATGCATAACGTAGCTCACGTAGTAAGAGTGATTGACAAACCAGAGGGCCAATGGTTTCTGCAGTGATCACTCCAACCATTGGCTGATGTTTTTAAGACCCCACCTCATCCACAGATGATGTAAATTAATGTTTTTTTTTTCAGGGCACCTATTAAATAGTCTATTATCAGTTAGTAAAGGTAGTTTAAGTAAATTGCAAAAACGTATGGAAAATCATTAAAGGTGCGGCAGTCACCATCAACACTTAAAGTCCTCTGCTTAAATGCATTTAGATTACTGAATTTAAATCAGTGTTATCATCAACAGAATATGTTCTTAGCTCATTTGGTTTAAAGCATATTGTAAGAATAAATCAAAAACATGCAGGGAATAATAAAGGGAAAATAAAAAAATATAATTACTTAAAAGAATACACTAAGACAGCTAACTTTTAGATGGACCTATTCAACAACTCTTAGCTTCTAATTTGAGACATATCTTGTTAATTCAGCCTCTTGTCACTATCTCTGTGCTGACGCTTGTGAAAGCTTTTCTTAGCTGATTATATGCCTGTCTCTTTAAATGTCTTGTATCATCAGAGAGACATTAAGAGTGTTGCTTTTGCATCATTAAAATCTCATATATTTGTGTTGGACTATTTGGGTCCCACTTGTCCAATTGATGGAAGTTTCACAAGATTAATAGTGCGATCACATGAATATTAGCTGTCTGTGTGGTTCCTGCACACCAGACACTAGAAGCACAAAATAAAAAAAGAGATGCATTCTCTGTTATCTTTAGTCTTGTTTGAATGTCTTATTAGTTCTGGATTCCAAACCTGAGCAAAGAAAGTGACCAGGCACTAAAGTCACTTACTGTACAATGACATTTTGAGTCATTTTCTGGCATTATATTGTAATTCTCACCTACATCTTCCCCGAGGCTCTGGTGTTCAAGACTACACTATGAAACACAAACTGTAACACTAAATGTTTAATTAGTCGCAGTAATGAATAGTTAACGGTTGTGTGTCACTTCTCCTGGCCTTTTCTTGTTATCATGTTATCATGCTATTTAGTGGTCTACCCCCATGAGTAGACGCCTTCATGCTTGTCTTGAGGAGTAATGAGAAATGCCAAAGATGAGGGCCACAAAAAGTCACGAAGGGATTGTGGTTGCACTTTTGTCAGACCTGCATGCTTTAAAAGTGAGTCCACTCGTCATGATGCATTCAGCACTGTCGGACTAACTAGGCCTTCATGACAAGTCCGTCCTACACACACCGACAGCAGAGCAGCACCCTCGCTGAATAAACCATCACAATAATTCGTCTTAGTATTAACTCATCATTTATTCATACCTCCCCAACAGACAGAGCTCAGATACACGAGATGGAGAGGGAAGAAGGAAAATGTGATGGCTACTCATGGAGGGAACAAGACAGAAAGAAAAACAGAAAGGTGACAGGGAGAAGGTGCTTCATGCTGCATAAACTTGGAAAGCACTTGGAGACCACTGTGCGTTCAGCCAAACTGTGTCCCACTTGGAGAATGGATATTTTATTCATCTTATAAAAGGGCCACATGCCAAAATGACCATTAACTATTTTTTTTTTTTTTTTTTCGTTTTTTACAACAATTAGCTCCATAGCTCATTTGTAACATGGCTCTAAACTCATTCATCTTAGTGCTGAAATAAGTGATGGGAACTTTCACAGCCAGCGTGTATAAATGTTATTTATAGGGCTTACATTGCACCACATATTTCAACGTACAGCTCTCAGTCTTATTTGTTTGTGTTTTTAATTTGCTCATGTTAATCCCTGATTCTTAAGTGAACTCATCAGACTTGTTGCATTTTACTAATGACTTGGCTTTCAAGTAATACATCAGCGTCTGGCCCTTATCCAGTTATTGCAGTAAAACTCCACAAATAAACAATATTCGACCTGTTCCACTTGTCAGACTCTGAAGTGAACGGAGCAAGCAGACGTGTGTTGCCTGCTGCTCTTGTGTTAACCTTGCCGCAGTCTCAGCTGTCACTCACTCTTTAGTGACAGGCCTGACTCACACCTCCGCCTTTTTCCATTGGTCAATGACAATTCATGACTAACAGGTCCTGTGAGGGAACTGGACAGCGGCAAAATGAATGAGGGACAAAAGATTGGTGCTGGGGCCAAGGGGTGTGTTGCGGGGTAATGACTCAACATTTCTTAACCATATCTGCTCTCTGTAAGACATTTTGAGGACATGTTTACTTGAATTCTGCAAAAGTGCATTACCATGTCAAGTGTAGACGATTTTGTACCCTATGTTCAATTCCATTAACAAACATTTTAAGAGAAAGTGGAATTTACAACAGCTCTATTGTATATCCGCCATTTTACTAAAACATAACAAAAACAAAATGAAGTGCAGAAAATGGCTCTGAACATACCCTTAATATGTCTGTTTTACTTATATTAACTGCTAATTGCTTTTTGCTCTGCATTTATTGTGTTCCAATCTATTACGGTCCAGTTTTAGGGTCTACATGTAAGTCTTTAAATATGGGACTTTTCAAGAATAAGATGGAGGGCCACTTTGTCAGTTACTATCCCGAGGCTGCTTGAACTACTAAAGGCATTTATAGAGGCATCTCTAAATGACACAGTGCCTCAGGGAAGGGTTAACATCTAACTGGTCCAAGGTTAATAACCCTTAACCGTGTCTTTAGAGAGAGAACAAAAATGTCACTCTAACAAAACATCAATCTGAGAATGAAATAATGTAAGTGATTCCTCAAACCGTACTATTACAAATCCAGCTCAGGCTTTTGAATTTTTAATAAGCTCCATTCAAGAAGTCAGTCAGACAAAGTGTAGAGCCGTAAGTGTGTCTTGATTCACAACAAGCTGGCATATATCAGTAGCAGTTCATGCTTTAAATGGTATGTCATAATTCATGTACGACTGTGAATAAGGCTTTTTCATTTTTAGAGCAATATGGAGCAAGATGCTTCTTCTTCCACACTGTAACATTTAGAATTCATGTAATGTTGAGGCTTTTAACCCATTTTTGAACATTAATCATATATTCTTACTGTTAGATTGGCACAGCCATAGAAAGGTGGATTTAATGTTTGATATAATGACTCTAAATTGGAGCAGTATTTTAATTCTTAACCCTCAACTGTGGCTTCATTTGAGTCTAAAAAGCCAAATCAAATATATGTGGAAGCAGTAATTATTTTTAGTATAACTGTATGTGAATGGAAAAAATGTATGTTGTACATTGTATAACACTTTTGGCTCAAAGTGCACCTCTCCCCCGTCCAGCCTGGTATCTAGCCCAACAGATGCAGCTACAGGCTCAACAGCTGTCCCTTCATCTCAATAAGTCTACCAATAAACCAGCCCACTGCCAAATAAAGTGGGAGGTGAGTGGCAGTGTGTTCACTGCCTCTTGGCATCATTTCAGGGGTTTCTGGGATTTTTTATTATTATTGTTACGGAAAATGTGTTTCTAAATTTGATTGAGTAAATTTGATTGAGATGATAGTGGATGGAAATACAACAAGGAAAGATTTTTTGAATCTCAGATGAAATTAAGATTTAAACTGATACAGCAGGAAACCATTCTGAAATTGATTTGATTTTTATAAATATATTTTATTGTCTGGATTTATGTTTCTGTTATAAAACAATTTGTAAGAAGCTTTAAGACTCCTATTATTACAAAGCACAATACATTCAGATCACCTTTCAAATGCTGAAAATATAGCGAGCCGCATTTTTAGCCTCATTGAAGTATGTAATAAGTAGTAAAAACAGCATGTAAACTGCAGAACTTGTGCTTGAGCTGAGCCCAAACAAGCGAACCATCAGTCTTTGTCAGCCTTGGTCTGGGAACAACAGTTATGCTTTCAACCAATTTGCCTCCAGCTTCGATTAAAATTGTCATCTGTAAAAGAGTCTTTGTGCGCCAGTGGGAATGTAACCCACATTTTCAGGTAGTTATCTTCATATGTTTTAAGTTTAAAAGCCCTTGCCTAGGCATTGTGGGGAGATGTGGGGAGATGTGGAGTCAGCGAGGGGGTGGAGACTGGTGATGCAGGAAGTTGGGATGTCACTCTTGGTTGTGCTGCCAGCTCAGCTGCTACTTTCTTGTACACACTGCAGAGGATATAACACACACACTCACACATGCTTCAGTCGACCCTCTATCTCAGTCATACACTTCAAAACACGTCTCTCTGAGTGTGAAATAACTTCTTTCTTGGCCGGCTTCACATTGTGTAGTAATTGCACACCTTCATCTCTTTTTTCCCTATTACTGCTTGCCATTCTCAGTCAGTCTGCTCTTATGTCTTCCTTAAAAAGGCTAATCAGCTCTGAATCCTTCTAAACTGCAGAGGATCTGCTCTGTAAAATGCTTCATTTAGCCACAGTCCTTAAATGTGCACTGTCATTTGTTTTACTTAAGTATCAAACTGCAAGCACAGCTGTCATGTTGGTAGGCAGTGCATTCGCTGGTGTTGTTTCATAACAATGTCCGAAAGGAGAGTTCAGCTGCTCTGTTAAAGAAGCCCAAACATATGGGAGAAAATCCCAAAATGTTTATAGCGGCGATAGGCTTCAGTCACCTGTGACCCCTAACAGGACTAAGGGGAACATGAAGAATGAATGAATAAAATAAAGCAACAGTGGACTGTGTGCACTGTATCACACCAGTAACTCTGCTCTGCCCAGCGATAGAGCCCTAAAGTCGGGCTCAGGTCATGGAAAGAGTGCGCTGATCTCCAGCTGTGTGGTTCAGAGCAATGCTGATGAGTTTTGAATGGCTTCTCGTTCAAAGTGAAGTTTAACCTTACAATCGACACCCTCAGTATGATCTAAACTCACCGATATAAATTCATAAATGCAGGAGATTATTCAAGTAACACCAATGGAAATGGTTTTATGGTCATTACAGTATGCAGAAATATGCTTGAAATATCTTCAAAGTTGCCCAGCCCACAAAGCCATACCGTCTCATTTTTATCTCCCCGTTTAACAAAGATTCTGCTCTTTTACCGACGCAGAAAACTACACAGATGGAAACTGCAAATCCAATTACAGGCAGATGTATGATGGATGGATTGATGCATGGATGGGTGGATAGATGGATGTTACCCACGGTTTATGTGGGAGCATGTGTGTGTCTGCAATACTGCGTCTAATCAAAGCAGTGCATTTCAGCTGTGGGTGTTGGATATGAAATATTTATCACGCTGCTTCTCTGAAGATTCCTCAGAGTTAAGTATCAATTTAAGACCATTAGTAACTGAATCCATCCCACATTTTCTGACCACACGAATCTGGCGGATGAAGACATAGGCGAGGAAAAAGACTCAAATAACAGGAGAATTACTGAAACGGCAGCATTCATTTGGGTTGGCCATTTCTAACAAGCTAGATAATGATAATGGTTTGTGAAACATTATGAAGCTGTTTTAAGTGACTTTTTTTTTTTTTTCAGGTCAACTCTTAAAAGTTGTGTGGTTATTAAGTCAATATTAATGGGTTTCCATAAGACTATATTGGTTTATGTTGTTATATTGTAATGCAAGTTTGAAAACAGACAACGTATGGGGTGTAACATACTGCATGTTTAGTGGGACATGTGCTGGGGTCCACTTCTGAGGCAGCCCCCCACAGCATAAGCCTCCCTTGGCGTGGCTAATACGGCAGTGACCCACCTTCCTCAGTTAAACACCTTGACATGAGCCTTACCCAGTGCCTGCTTATCTAAAGTTTCAGTTTGGAGCCAAAACACTTACAGACTTATGCATTTTTTTAACATCTCAATCCATTTTAAACATTTTACATTTCATTTATCACATCAAGTTTATGTGTCAGAAAATAAACTTCCACTGGTGACCTGACTTTTACCTGCTGCCATGGCAACACCATACACTTTTTAATACTAAAAGTAAAAATAATAATAATATATATATAATTCTAACTTAAGTGGAAATTTGTGTCTATGAAGTTTAGATCACGATGAACTATTGACCATCCATTTTATCGTGCCAGTGTATTTTTTCATCTGGAAATGTACTTTTTTCTGCGTGACATATGTCTGATGCGAGCAGATGAATTTGATAAAACAGTGATTTTTATCATTCAAAGCATACAAATAGTATTTGATACAGACCGACATTAATGAGAACAAGTTTCAACTGCTAATCAAATTTTGGCATCAAAGAAAGCCATTAACAGTTATGAAAGTTAGATTAGGCTGTCAGATCATAACTCTAAGATTAAACTGATGGTAAATTATATTTGTGGCTTATTTGAAAGTTTGATGTTTTTCTTTGTCCTGAACTGTGTCCTTATTTGTCCCCAACATATTTCTTTTAATAACACATTGATTTATTTGCTAAAAATGTTCATCTTTTCTTTTAATATACAGTATGTACCTATATTATAGTATTCTATGATAATTCACTTCAAACATAAGTTTATTAAAAATAGATGAAGACTTCAAAAATGTCATTCCTGCTGATGTGATCCTCACAAAAGTCATTTCAATTTTTGTAACACAAAAGAATCGGATAAGCAGCATCCAAATATTTATGCAAGGACTTGATAATATTTACTCAAAACTACAGTTGGAGCTTGGCTTCTCACATTATTATTCTTTTAATAGTTGCTCATAACATGTCAATCAATACTTATGGCATTATTTTCAAAAACGTAAGCTTCATTAGTTTCAATTATATTAGATATTTTAGGTTGTTAATTAGACCAAAAACATTATTAACATTAACTGTAGCTACTGTGTGTTCATAATCTGTGAAGCATGATTCTATCCCAACCCTGGCAGCAGCTCAAATGTTGAATAAGTGAGTCAGGCTCAGATGAGAATGCAGTATGTAGGTGTGGGGATGGACTGAAGACTGAGGAGGGAATTGCACTGATTGGATAAATGCTTTGGGAGTTCCACAGGAAGTCTAGACAGGAAGCAATGAAGCAAAGACCAAATGGGTTGAAAGACTAGTTACAGGTTGAAGATATGAACTCACTGGCTGGAGAGACCACTCAAGGACAGGTTTTAAATAAAAGTGAACGGTTGCATTAGTAAATCAATACAATAAACATTATTGTTGTTTGTCTAATGTCCTCCTGTAAGAATGAACAAAGAAGAACAAGAACAAAGGACAGTTTTAGGTTTGCACTATTGTAATATTTTAAATTTAGTGTGTAGAAAAATGCTAGCTGTATATTTTATAGATCTTGCTTCAATAAATATGAAGTAAAATATAATGGATTATGCATGCAGGTGATTTGCTCTCATTGTTTAAACAGGTTCAAGTTAAGGATTGTTAAACAGATGCTTTGAACAAAAGGGGGGTGGGTTAATTACTTATATTATAGTTGTTTGTAAAAAAATCCTACTTCTAAAATAAACTAGGACTAAACCTAAACAGTAACCATTCTAAGTGGGCATAAAGGATTTGAAAAACATAGCCGTCAGTGGAACATGCCATGAGTGTCCAATCCATCTGAACAGTCCATCTGAACAGTCATCGAAGCCCTGAGACTGGCAAAGGCAACATCCAAGTCATCTGTCCTCATCTTACTGGATCTGTCTGCTGCCTTTGACACTGTTAACCATCACATCCTCTTGTCTTCTCTCAGTGCGATGGGTGTCTCTGGAATGGCGTTGCAATGGTTCAAGTCTTACCTCTCGGGTAGGTCATTCAGAGTATCCTGGAGAGATGAGGTCTCTGAGTCCCAACATCTTAATACAGGGGTGCCACAGGGCTCAGTGCTTGGACCGCTACTCTTTTCCATTTACATGACATCCCTTGGCTCTGTCATTCAGAAGCATGGCTTTTCCTATCACTGCTATGCGGATGACACTCAACTCCACTTGTCATTTCAACCTGATGATCCGACGGTCTCTGCTCGTGTCTCGGCGTGCCTGAGTGACATCTCACTTTGGATGCAGGACCATCACCTGCAGCTGAACCTTGGAAAAACAGAACTGCTAGTGATTCCTGCCAACCCAAAGACCCGCCACAACCTCTCCATTCAACTAGGCTCATCAACCATTACACCGTCCAGCACTGCCAGAAATCTGGGAGTGGTAATTGATGATCAACTAAACTTCACAAGTCATGTTGCCAGCACCACCAGGTCCTGTAGATTCATCCTCTACAACATTAGGAAAATTAGACCTTTCCTATCGGAGCACTCTACGCAAATCCTAGTTCAGGCTCTTGTCTTGTCCAAACTGGATTATTGCAATGCTCTTCTGGCTGGACTCCTGCCTGCACAACCAAACCTCTGCAGCTCATCCAGAATGCAGCAGCAAGAGTGGTCTTTAAAGAACCGAAGAGAGCGCATGTAACTCCTCTCCTCATTAGGTTACATTGGCTCCCGGTTGAGGCACGTATTAAGTTCAAAGCTATGCTCTTGGCCTACAAGACCACCACTGGCTCCGCCCCTCATATCTTCACTCACTGATACAGACCTATGTTCCTACCAGATCCCTGCGATCTGCTAATGAACAACGTCTGGTTGCACCATCCCAAAAAGGAAAAAAATCCCTCTCACGTACTTTCTCTGGATCTGTTCCACATTGGTGGAATGATCTACCTGCTGCTACAAGATCAGCAGATTCTGTAGACATCTTTAAAAAACGCTTGAAAACATATCTCTTTTGTCAACACCTGACTGACAAACACTAAATTCTTAACTTCCTTTCTATCAATTCCTTCTTAAAAAAAAAAAAAAAAAATCTTTCCTATCCTTAGCTTTGTATGCTGTGCTAGGTTTTTAACTGACTAGTTTTTTTGTGCACTTATGCTTTTTGTTACCTTGTGTTGTTGAAATTGCTTCCATTGTTTTCCTCACTTGTAAGTCGCTTTGGATAAAAGCGTCTGCTAAATGACTAAATGTAAATGTAAATGTAACTATACTGAGTGCCAAACTGGAAATACTTCAGCCAAAACACTCTTTAAAAGGTTGGAAAATCCAGAGTAAAATGCACTAATTTGCTTAGCCTTCCCCACATTCCCTTTGCTTTAATGAGCCCAGTGTCATTGGGATCAGCGATGATGATAGCAGAGGCCAGAGAGCAGAAAGATGTGGAGTCTATCAAACAGTGCTCGCTAGTTTCAGTCACTTCATCCCGCCCGGCTGGATGAAGCCGAGCGTTATTGCCCATGACAGGAGTGGGTTTGAGATGGGAATCACTTAAAAGGCAAGAATCTGTTGAGGCGGGTGCTTGGGTGAAACAAAAAAAAGATCTCGTATGTCTTGCTGCTTTTCCCTCTCTGCTCTGAAGGCGAAACTTTTCTTTTTTGTTTTCAGTGCTCATTCTTTTCACCTGTTCTCATCTGTGAATCTCACCTCCCCCTCACAGTCTTCAAAAAAAGGTGGAAGGCACTCATGCGGTATCATCATCATCGGCTTCATCATGATCATTATCCTCATTGTCGGCCTCTTTTTGGTTACATTCGCAGCAGTTTCACGCCTAATTGGCAACTTGAAGATGCAACAGAAGTTATGTGCTTCTCCCAAGTGAGCCAACCTTGGTCTGTCGTTGCCTTGTAGTCCTCAGAGTCGTGTCATTGAGGGCTTGATGTGAGTAATTTGCTGTCGAGGATTCCTCAGCAAATGAATAGTAGGGAACAAGTCGCTTCCACAGAAAATGCATGTGTGCATCTTCATAGGAGCATTGACAAAGGTGTCAGAGCTGTGTAAAACTGCTGCTTCGGGTAAGCACTTGAAAACATCTCATGTCTTATGCTCTGTCTAGTTCATAAAGTGTCTGAATTAGTTTGGGAAAGTGCCTGTGTAGCAAGGGCCTAGTTAGTGAACATTGAGAACAACAGTAATTGGATTAACATCTGTTTTGATGACTTAGAAATGTACTTAGAATTATGTAATCTTGACTACCATGTGCCCAATTTAGTACAATAAGATTTGACTTGGTTTTGACATTAAACAATGTAGGGTCGGGGTTTGAGATTATGGGTTAAGATAACTAGACATTAGACAGAAATAGAAATTCCTTAAAATGTATGATATTGTGCATAGATACAGTAAGGTTAGGAAATTAAAATAATTCAAGCTTTTATCCAGCTGATATAATCACACATAGTGAATTGAAGATTCCAGAAATTAAAAGTGCATTGTATACATTTTTAGTTACGGTGTACTCTCACCAGGGAAACCATTCTGTTCCCATGCCGGAAATGTCCCTAAAGTCTGGTTTGTGTGGCAGCGCGGCTGGTAGACCACTGGCACTAAACAGTTGCTCAAACATGCAGCACTAGCAAGTCTACTACAAGCCATGTACATCACGTAATACATGCAGCAGTGTCCTTTCAAGCAAAGGCAGAACAGGTTCACGGTGGTCTGATGGTTTGATTGAAGCTCTTTTTGAAATCTGGGTAGATGACAACATTGAAAACAAATTGGAAAACATACATGAATACCGCTTAGCTTTTGTTCTCCATTAAAAAAAATTTACAACGTGACAAGCAAGTCTGCGCTTTTTATAAACATACAGTGCATTGTGATAATCTGACGACACTTGACCGGATGATGTTACTGAGCCCAGGCAGTGGTGGGAAGAGACCCCTCCCCAATCAGGCATAGACACGGAACGGTTCAAACGGCCCTGGTGTCAGCATGCCCTTAAAACAAAATAACACTCTTACTATACGAGTATGTTAAGATAACAGACACTAATACAAACTTTGACCCTAATGGACAAGATACCTGTTTCATTATATCCTGTTCCCTAAATTGCCCAAAGCAGACAAACTGAGCCTGGAGCATTAAAACTGAGCAGAGCTGGAGGAGAAGTATCTACATCTTTCTTTCTAAAAACCTTGCATAAAGTTTTGGACATTTAATAACTACACTAATTTCTGTTTAAAAAATAAATAAAATAAAACACTGATGATAAACATGAGCAAGCATAGAAAAACTTATAAACGGTTGAGTTCTGACAAGTAATTACTCATGGTAATTTAAAAGGAAATACTTTGTTTTTTCACTACTCTGTGTGTTCATAGATTACACAAGTGGCACTAAAGTGAATGATAGGTGTGGTCATTAATCTTAATATGTTATACCCAAACTGAACGATGGCTTTACTGCATACTAAAATATAATGGTATAGCCTATGGTTCCAGTAAGTCGACCTTTGAACTACCATGTATAAGGAAGCGTGTGTCCTGATGCAGATGCTGATGTTTGCCTGAGGAATGCTGCATCACTGTCAGAAAAATGAATAAACCTCGACATGACGCTCTTCTCTGGTTTGGGGATACAATGGTTGCAATTAATTTGTCACATATGTTCTACTGTGCAGATAGTGGTGTGTTTCTTCTGTTTTATATACTCTGTGTTTTATTCAGTTTTAAATCAAAAGAAAGAAATAATAATGAAATTTAAAAAAGCCTTAGCAATACAACGTATGTAACTTATGTGGGGATGTGCCAGGAGAAACATTTTGGAAGCAACATTTAAGTTTAGATTTCTAATTAATGCTTCACAGTAAATGAAAAATATATTTTTAAAAATTTGAAAGAAGGATAACCTTGAAATATAAATTTCTATAATATAACTTTCTTGGCAGAGGCTGATTCTTGCAAAGGTTTTACTGCTACATTATTCTCTTGCTGTGGCAAATAAGGTCAAGCCACAGAGACTAAAAGCGGGAGTGAATTAGAAAAAAAAATGAAGGAAAAAGAGATTCCAATAAATGAAAATCATCTGGATTACTGCCACAATCACAATTCCACCGTCAGTTCATCATCCCAATGCACTCCCTCATCTGTATTTGCCTCACAGTTTACTGCGCAGTGTTTTAGGGGCCTGGCACAGGGCCTGGCTTTAGGACCGAGCATATGGCCAGTGGCTACAGGGCCATGGAGGGTGAGAAGAGGAGAGACAAACAGGGACGAGGGGGGAGAGGAAGAGCGATATGGCCAAATGCTGGCAGAGAAAATGCTTGACAGTCATTTCATATGCCAGCACAAACACACTTCCATGCACTCCCAGTTGACGGGTAAATCCAATCCTTTAAAACTATTGTTCAGTTACTTACAGCCTCCTTTATCAGCTGTACCTTCACTTGCCGTTTTACCCTTGAACAGTGACTGAACCTCAGTCACTGTGTCATGCTATATGAGCCGTGGGTTATCGTGGTGGGCTCGTGGGCCTTGTCAAAATGTGCACAAGAAAATGTGGAGTGACAGATGTAGCCTTTCTGCTCTCGCTCACTAACATGGTTATTTTCCCACCGCCTGCTTCACTGATCTCTCTTCCACACACACACACACACACACACACACACACACACACACACACACACACACACACACACACACACACACACACACACACACACACACACACACACACACACACACACATCCACACACTGGAGTTACTGCAAGAACACACACACTAATGCCATACTTTAAAGTTGCTGTGGGTCCTTCTTTAGTATGGTGCTGGTGGGCAGTTTGTGCTTTTTTTTTACCCAGTTTATTTAGCTTCAATGCCCAGAGAACTACATAAAAGATGCGTTTTAAAGTAAAGCAGTCTGACTAACTTCTTGAGCTCGAAAAGGAGTCACAGGAAATATCAATAAGTCAGTTAGACAAAGTAAACACTGCATAATTGTGGTATATATTAGGTATCTGTGCTGGATTTTTGATTAAATACTTAAATACTACAATATTAATAAAGGAGTGATATACATATGCAACAGAAATGCACAGTGGTTACTACTGTTGCCTCACAGCAACAAGGTCGGACGGGGCCTTTCTGTGAGGAGTTTAAATGTTCTCAGGTGGGATTACCTCAGGTTCTCCAGGTTCCCCTGCCAACATCAAAATGTGCTGGGCGCCCCCTGGTGGTGACTGCCAACAGATAATTTCCACACATAATAATAACAATTTAAATTATAATTTTTTGGTATATTTTTATTTTTTTTATTCCCTCAACCACAATGCTTTATTCGAGTGCTCATCACTTCATTAATTCTTTCACTGGAGTGCCCACAGACAACCCACAGTAACACGAGAAGGACTTACAGACTCCAGAAAGGTCCTTGGAGGCTGACCCAGGAATTGAACCCACAAACTTCTTGCTGTGAGAGAGCTTTAAACTGTTATTGTACTTGTAGAAGATCTGTTGTCTTATCTAAGTTTAAAATGATTTCCTACTTCCTCTCAAGTAAACTTTAATGAGCTGTAATGAGTTCCTGTCCACATCCTGTCTGAGATTGAAGCTCTGTTTTAGATTTCATTTCCCTCAGTTCAGTATCCGAATGTACTGTTAAAGTTAATGATCGATTATTTTCTAAGTAGGTTAAGATCAAATGTGTATGATTAATCTAGACTATCTTGTTCCAAAAGTTTCTAATGGTGTGCTTAACTATTGCTTGTTGTTACATCTCCAGAATAGAATCCTGGGCCCGTCGTGTTGATTCTTCAAATCCCAAACAAAACAAGCACCATACAAAAAAGCAGGGACCACATGAATGAGTCCTATATTAGAAATTGCCAGTTTAAATGTTTTCAGCCGGATATTGCTTGAGACAACAAATCTTACTGACCTAATCATTTGCAAGATAATAAATCAAAGTCGTTTTAACTTTAATGAATTTCAACCACATTCTGATTGAACTAGGAGATGAGGTTCCTTCGTGTCTGTTAGAGCGTGTCACAGAGGACCATATCGTGCCATATATCAATGCCACTTCCCTTTGCCACTTCTTCCTCTGACACATTATCACACACATTGTCAGATACCAGTATAAATGAGAAAACAATGGAGAGATGAGAGCAAGTTGTTGAATATTCATCGGAAGGATAAGGATACAATTGGGACATTTTGGGTGGTTTTATCAGCACTAACAGGATCTAAGCCATGGTAATTCATGCAGAATCCAAAACCAAACGGCCTCAACACAATTTCTATGGATGAAAAAAAAAAAGTCTGTATGTAAAAAATCTCCTGAGTGCTTTTGTAGTCCATTTCCTTGTCATCGTCACCTTGGTTTCATTTATAACAACATGCTAGTTAAGATATTCCTATTCTCTATATTTTGTACATTGCTAGAGGCAAAGAAAACTTCTAGTCTAGACTTGAAGTGAATACCTTATTGCCTTTGTTAGTGATACTTTGTCTTTAAAGTAGGGCTGTATGTATATAGTGAAAAAGCTCTGCCTGAAAACCTAGTGCAGCTTCTGTAAGACACTAACAAAAAACTAAAGAGTTTGTAAGGTTCATTTTATAACACTGTCAGAGTAAGTTGTTTTTATCTAAATGCATCAAGCTCAGCTGACGTGGTGCAGTTTCTCAGAAACTGACCCAGCACTGACTCTTAGAGGAACCATTCAAATGACTATATATTGAGACTATATATTTTGGTGTAAAAATGACATAATGTGGTTTAAAAAAAAAAATACTGATTATTACGTTAAAGAGATGGATGTGGCTGAAGTCAGACAAACAGTGTCTTGGATGGAAAACACAGATAGTTTTCTCACAGATAGTGAATATGTAACCTCGGGGGAACATACAGTTGACATATTTGTTGGACTGACCTCACGCTCTGTTGGTTCCTTTTTTAGAGAGCTTGACCTTTGGAGGCTCTGACTTCGCTGTTTCTCACAACCAAGCACTTCCGCTGAGACCAAACTAAAGGTATTAGTATTTGACTGCTCGACCTTTTCCAATGGCTTCTGGGTAAAAAAGGAAGTGACCCAAGTGGCCTGTGTGTCTCTGGTGAATAAGTCTCTTCCTCTTCATGACATATGCAGCTTGTATGACTCTTTAATCATATCAAGGAACAGCAGATAAAGCTTTTATTTTATTTGTTGTGTCATGAGGTTTGTCATGGGAGACATAGGAACTCTCAATAAATCACCCTCAATGCCTTTGTTGGTTTGCTTAGCATATTAAATCAATATCCAGTGGGGGCATTTGACTGCATTTCATATGTGTAAAGGAATCAATTAAAGGTGGTGATTGATATTAACCTTATGGCAGGCTGACTTTACAAAACTTCAAAACATTTAACACACAGTCAATTTGCTTTACATCTTAAAGCCCTCGTTGATTTGTAACAGCTTCAAGCACATTTCAAACGATATGTGATGAAACTAATAGTACTAATAGCGCAGATGTTAAAATGATATTTAAAACATTGCAGTATGAGACAGAGTATATTTCACAGACAGGTCTTTTTCACCTTTCTGTTTTATACAGTGGAATTTGTTGTAAGAACAACATTGAAAAATACAACTTTGTAATAAAACCATATAAAAACTATTTAATTTAGTTAATGTGAGCTCTTGCTGCAGGTCCAGTTTAAAATTCATCAATAATGGACATCGCTGCAAGTGATGCACCTAAAGAGAGATAAGTCCCATTGCACTAAACTCACCTCTCCTCCAAGATGCAAGGAGGGGAGGACTCGAGTGAGCTCCACTCTGAAGTCCTCCCGAGTGACTGAACTCCTCACCCTATCTCTAAGGAAGTCCTTCGGTCATGACCCAAGGTATAAATACAAATTAACCCAAAAGCTCCAAAAGTTTTGTCATTATAAATTTTTCACATTGACACTGCCATTCCAGGATTGGATGTACGTTTGCCAGACCTTGGTTTACCTAGGAAGGTAATTAAAAAACACAGGTCAAAATAATATGAATGGAGTAAAAGAATTTTAAATACAATGAAATTAATTTATGCAATTTGAGCCTCAAGGATATACCTCCTTTGTTAATATAGACACAGGATGTACTTTTGAAGAGTCTCCTATTGGCTTGTATTTTGATTTCAGTTTTATTCAGAAACTAAATTAGAATACTGTAAGGAATTTTGATAGAATAGGGGAAACATTGTTACTGTGGAGAATGAATTAAGGGCTTATACTTTGCCCACTGTTAAGACATGTGATAGAAAAACAAGTACCACTTGATTGAAAGTAAATTTGTAAAACTAATTTGGGGCAAAAGAAAATAATTTCTATTGTCGACCTTGCTGTCATGAAATTATATAAAGGTTGCTTCAAGCTAGAGCCTCTTTAAAACTTGTCCATTAT
This sequence comes from Neodontobutis hainanensis, assembly GCA_024349245.1. Taxonomy (NCBI): domain Eukaryota; kingdom Metazoa; phylum Chordata; class Actinopteri; order Gobiiformes; family Odontobutidae; genus Neodontobutis; species Neodontobutis hainanensis. Next base: position 207,488 of record JALDNG010000313.1, on the reverse strand, counting down.
TACAATGTACTTCACAATGTACATTGAGAAGCTCGACACAAAAACAACAATAAATATAAGAGATAAGTTGAACAAAACAGACTGAGGATTATAGATAGGTAAGAGGGGATTAATTTAACATTTTTATCTTTTAGACATTACTTGCTTTTATCTAAAATGGGAACATATGGGCTTGTATTGTTCAGGATGATAGTTTAAAGACAGGTGAAAGGGGATAATTGTTAAATGGTGAACAATAATAGCGCATAAAGGACAATGAATAATAGTAACATGTCAGTTGGTATGAAGCAGTCATGTTTCACAAATTAGTGACGATGGATTAATTGGAGCATGATGAATGGTTTGAGACAAGGATAAGTACTAGGCATCGCAGTGAAATAAAAGCTTGTGTATGACAGGAATAGAAGGGATACAATGGAGGATCAGTGTTTCAGATTGTAAATTCCTGCTGCGGTTCACAACAATACATCGCACATGCAGCAGATGTTGTGAAATCTGCTTGAGATGTTGCCGTCTGCTTGTGGCTGGAACATGTGTGCATGAATGATGAAGACTCTTCTCCACATGAATATAGATTTATATATATATATATATATATATATATATATGTGTGTGTTGAACGCATCAACACCTGCTGCCAATTAGCTGTAACTCCACCATCTGAGAGCCGATCACACTCGACGCCTCTCAGTGATGTGCCATGCTTGCAGGTAATAACAGTCTCCATTTGGGTGATAGAGTAGTTAAATAGGATATTTCCTAGTGTTGTGCTTTTTTTTTCTTCTCCTTGCTAAAGTACTTGATAAATGCCTAAAGGGGCTCCAGATGTGGTGCTTGTCTGACAGCACTTATCACCCATTCTCAGTGGTGAGAGGATAGTCATAGAAATGTATCACCATAAGCACTGCAAAGATGGACAAGATTGCCGTAAGAAGCTAGTTGCTGATGGCGTTTGGGCTATATTAGGGCCGGATCATATTTTCACCGTAAGCAAACCGTACCAGAGTTCAAAATGACTAAAGTCACTTACCATCACCAAAACAACTTCTCTCCCAATAGCCATGCTAGTATATGCTGTGGTTTGTTGACAACTGGCGGTCACTTTTCGTCTTTTGGTCAGCACCACTGCTACATCAAATCCGTGTTTTTTTCTGATACGTTAAGTCAGCAAACGTTTATTCCGCCCATGGCCCCGCCTTTTAATCCTTTTGGATCCCCACAGATCTATTTTTCTGTGTCTGCAATACAACGAGAAAGCAGTCAGGCTGGCCAGGCTAGTGAATTACCACTGATTGAAGAGTTTTGAACAACACCAAAAAAAGGACAGCAAATGTTTTTCTCTTTAAAATTGGCTGTTGATGCAGATGCAGAGAGAGAAAAAGAAATAGCTGCAAAAAAAAGTTACTTACAAAGCTGACAGTAGAGTTGACTTGTTGTTGTATATAGTGTAGTCTAGACTGTGCCGTACAAAACTTAGTAGAGAGCCAGGAAGCTGACATGGTGAGAAAAAAAAATAGTGGCATATCGAGAAAGTTTTGCAAGATCTTGTGAAAGTTTTTCGAGATTTTGAGAAAGTTTTGCAAGATAATAGCTAGTGCTAACGTGAATACTATTGCACCACTAAAGCTAGCGTTTGAGAATTATCCATTTTAAAATGTGACAAAGTTTAATTTTTCTCATTTATGACAGTCTTAGTTAATAATATTTTTTTTTAAATCTAACCCGGCAAGTAATCCTAGTTAGGATTTAATTTTCTAACCACTGCAGATGGAGGTAAGAAAAGATTGAGGCATTAAAGATTTGCAGGTGTAACACCTGATCTTTTATTCACTTTTTCTGAACAACATATGTAGCAGAGACTGGACACACTCTTTGTGTAGGACAAAAGTCCTACAAAAACAACGGCACATCATTACACTGGCTACCAACAATGCCACCTTCTGTCATTGTGTCCTTGGGCAAGACACATAACCCACTTTGCCTCCAGTGTCTGAATGTGTAGGAATGTTTGTTGAATGTAATTGGTGGAAGAGTCCGTTGGCACGGAATGGCTGCCACGTCTCCGTCAGTCTGCCCCACGGCAGCTGTGGCTACAGATGTAGCTTACCACCACCAGTGTGTGACTGTGGAGTGAATGAATAATGGATATGTAAAGCAACTTTGCGTACCTTGAATAGCGCTATATCAATTTGCTGTAATAATAATAATAATAAGAAGAAGAATAAAGTGACCGGCATGCAACACCAGCAAATCTAGCACAAAAATGTTCTAAAGAGAGAAGGCTTAAACTTTATAAATTTAGTTCAGGTGAGATGCATTTTGTTTTTACTTATATATCATATATTGCCACTTTTTTCTTTATCTGTAATAATATTGCCCACCCCATTATTAATATAAATTTTAAATAATTAGTGCAATGTACTTTGTTTTTGTGATTGTCTCTCATATTGCTGCTCATTTTTTATTTAAGACAGGATTTTTCAAGACCTCGCAAAACTTTCTTGAGACCTCGCAAAACTTTCTCAAGACCTCGCAAAACTTACTCATCCCTTTTTAAGCAATAAGATTAACTTATAATTTCTATAGTACACAACTCCGACATAACATATTACATCACAACAATGGCACCTTCAATCCAGACGGGCCATGTTCATGCACCTGGACAGCACTGTTAACACTGAGGAATCTTCAGTGTTAATATTAGTTGACACATTTAAGTCTGTTTCAGGTTGACTGTTGTTTCTCTGCCTTTACGAGGAATACACAGCACATTCTGACAGCTGACAGTGGCAGTCTTGTTTTCAATGTGTAAGAAGTGTCAACAAGTGCTCATTAGGGTGCTGACATTAGTCAGCTTGAGGATGTTTTTGTTTTCTCGGAAGAGTCCGGCGTGTCCTGCTCTTTTTTTGCAAAATATGGTTGGGATTTGGGGATCATTTCAAAAGTTTATTAAAATGCTAAAGGTAATAGGAGGCCTTTGTTATCAATAGGTCACTGGTTTGAGTAATGGGTTTGAGTTGACATGGATCATATGTTCTCTTGTGAATTTTCTTTTACCTAATTTTTGAATGTTGCAGTTCAGAAAAGTGCACCATTGTCTGCCCCCTTTACCTCTAGAAGCCCAACATCTGCAGATGCCCCAAGGTTTCTGGTACCAAGATATAGTGTCAGCAGGCCCATAAAGTCATAAAGTCAGGCCCATAAAGATATCTGATATCTTCTTGTTATGAACAATAGCCGATGTTGTCAATAACACCATTTAAAATATTTAAAGCCATTGCTTTACTGAATATTTTTTTATAATTATCATTCCCATTCATTCATTCATTTATCATCTTCCGCTTGGTCCCGTCAGGAGCTGCGGCTGACTGGAGCCTATCCCAGCAGCTTTGGGCCTTAGGTAGGGCACACTCTGGACAATGGCATGTTGGTCGCAGAGCCATTCCCATTATCTTCATGCGAGGGCTCTCTAGCAGTGCTTGCTTCTTGTGTTAGGGACCACCGCTTGCTAACGCTAGCTTGTTGTTAATATTCAACGTACACCTATGGGAATGACTTGATGCGGGACGCTCCTTGTAAAACTTTGCCCTTGCATGCTCACTTAAAAGTGCTCATGCTCCAACGCATTACGGTATCATAGGCACACAAACAAACTAGCCCTATCAGGCCGATGAATAAAATACATTTTTGAATACATGTAATTTTCATGTCATCCATTATGTACACAAATACATAACTGCATAGTATTCCATTACTTATTACATCAAGCAATTAATTCAACTATCTGACAAAAACTTGATTGAAACAGAGACATTTCTCATTAATATTGCACCTGACACAACCTTTCTTCAGATTTTCCTTTCTTCTTTGGTGATTAAAGAATTGAAGCAGCAATACTTTGATAACTGTTGAATTAAAAAGTACAGAGAGAACTGAACAAACAATTCTGACCTTTAATAGCTTTACTTATATCTGACATTTTCTTATTTAGCTATATTTAAGCAGAGAAAACAATTTCCCTGCCAACAGTTTGACTAGTGGTGTTTATAGTTTTTAGCCGGGAGAAAAAAAAAAGACTGTTATTGTATACTGCGTTAATAACTGACTAGCAGCACAACAAATGAGGTAACCCACAGCTCTTTCCTATTTTCATGGACATTCAAAGCAATGCAAGCAAACGCTTAACAAAAACTTCCCACTTCACCTATAGTCATTAGGACATAACAATTATTTTTTCTTTAAATTGATGGTCTCTGATCCAGTTACTCACTCAACAGCAGAATGTCAAAAAACCCTCCTATTTAGACAAAATAATACAAATATGTACCTTTCCCTATTTAGGGACATAGATGTTACCTACTTTTTCAGCCTCAAATGGAACACATGTACCTTAAAGCCCCACAATCTATCCTAGAGGGTACATTCACTGTAAGTAGATTGTATAGGTCCAGAAATTGTGCCAACCAGTGCTTACACTCTCAGATATAAAGGTATAGCCTTATATGTGAGAGTGTAAGCACTGGTTAGCTCTTGGCACAGGTGGTAATAGTCAACTTTATGCTATACATTCATGCAACATCATGCCTTAGTGAAATAGTCCCATATTTATATTTTATTAAATGATGTATTGGAAATGCAAGGTCGGTGCAGGTGCTTTGCAAACTCAAAATAAGCAACTAAACTTTTTTGCAGTACTTTATTTTTCCAATTAAAATTTGATATGCTAATGTACTACTAGTCCATGTCGATGGATTTTCTCTTTGAACCAGCCTCTAGTCATTTGAGCAGTTGAAGGTTATCAATCCTAGAAATGGCTTCTTGAAAATGGCCTGTCCCTGTAGCGCAGCAATAAGCAGTCATATAAACACATACAAATCCATGCAAAATCTTCTTTGACTTTTTTTTTTTTCTGGCTACCCGGCACGGCTGGCCTGTCAGGGTGCTAGATGGGATGACAACTCTCGGTGCAGAATAGTTTATCAGAGTCATTAAAGTTGTCACTGGAACGGGACTGTATGGTCTAACACACACTCAGTCGGCCCTAAACACACACAGAAACAAGCACACTCTGGGTATTCTCAAACATGCTGTGGTATCCTCATCTGAGAGCGGGAAACCACCAATAATAAACATAAATGTAGCATAAATCATCTTCTTTTAAAGTTTATTTTATTTTATTTTTTTTTAAGTTATACAGGAATATTACAAGATAATATGGAGATGGTGCTGGTACATAAACTTGTTCCTGTTACAGATGAAAAACTTGCAAAGCGCTGTGTATTTCAATTTTATTTCAGCACTGCAAATGAAAATCAATATACTGTGAATGTTGCTCATTTCATTTATGTAAAGTTACTCAACTGTGCGCTTGTATTGTACTGCCGTTCATTTGATCTAGCCAGGTATTATTGTATTCTGAATTGTATTGTATTTTAAAGACCAGCTACTAAGTGATGTGTGTGAGCTAAATAATCTGGCATAGGTTTAGTTCATTGGCTGAGAGAAAAGCGCAGGTGATTGGCCAGTTAGCTGACATCAGGGAGCCAAGACGAGCAGTTGTCACACACAGGCAGAACTCCCAGTCCTCGTCTGTCTCTGGTTGTTGTTCTTTCACTGCAGTAATTAGAAGATGTTTGAATATGTCACGTTGAGTGCACTTCTTTTGTTTCGCAGTCTTAGCGGCGGGTTGCTTGGGAATGTTTTATTTGTTTTGTCTCATTTTCCCAGTCACGGTAATTGTAATGCTTTCAGGTAATTATTTTACCTCCCTTTGTTTGCTATGTTGGCCTTGCCCACCCTGAAGCTTTAATGATATTTCTAATAAAGCAGTAAATCATTTTCACCCTGAGTTTTGTGTGGTCTGCTCTGGTGGTTTTACAGAGAGAACAGCTTTTATGCTTTCACATAGTTAATTAGGACACACACCAACATCTGTTTAATGTGCATTTAATAAAATAAAAGATTATAGACGACTCAAATTTTGTTGTGTCAATGGTAGCATTTTTTATTTTATTTTATTTTTTTTACCAGAAACTTGTGATAACGTTACTAAGTGATTTGTTTTGTAACATTTACTTAACAAGGGATTCAGTTTGGTAACCTCACACAGACATATAATAAAGTAATGTTAGAGAAAGGGCTTGATAGGTTGCTGCCAGTAATGAATTCCTTGACACATTCAGTACAAGGCTTTGAATATTGGCATACATACAGATATAATGCTTTTCTATGTCTGGACAATGGGCTGCTTCATGATTGAAGGACAAGTTAATGGCCCCTGGAGTATTATTTTAATTTTTTTTGGTGAAAGTAGGCAAGCAGGTTGTGCATGTGCGTGGGTGGTGAACATACTTTTGTTATGAGCGTCTACGTCTTAGCTGTTCTTCATTTGGGATGTTAATTTATTATGTGATTCTCTTCACTTAAACCAGAAAATGAAGCTTTCAGATAAGTGTGCTTATTATTTCTTTTTGACAGTTATAAATTTGAGTTACTTTACAGCTGAACGAATCATTTAAGGACTGCATTACTTAAATGACTACAAATAAACTACTAATACACCAAGAACTTTGAAACACAGTACCTGAAATGGCTGAGGCAATGTTTGACACGCTTAGGACTGACATTCAGATACATTCTTCTTTCTTTGTGATGTACCACAAACAAGTCTTTTGACCTATGGATAAGATCAAGTGCAGTACACTACACCTGAAAACCACAGGCCTTCATTTGTTATGCATTTGATGCCTAGCTTTTTTACTTCTCAGCCTCATGCACACCTGAGAGGAAGCATGAACTCTCTGTTGTACACTCAATGCCTAAACTGTGTTTTTAATCTATCTCCAATACCCACTGCACTATGGATGCAGTGCTCTGGATGGAGAATATCACAATGATATTATTCATATGCAGCCAGGTTTAGGTAATCCTTCCAACGACGAAACCAAACCATAAAAAGACTATGAATTATTGAAGAGCATCAGAGAAATAGGAAACCTTTCTGTGAATAGGATCAACCTTTTGGGAATGCTTCAAAGAGCATTCAATAGTCTGCAAAAAAACCCAGCCCTTTCCCTGCTTTATCCCTGTCGAAAAGCTCTGCCCTGGCTCTGAGAGGGAGAGATGGAGACTGAGCGACAGACTGAAAGCTTACCTATTGTTCACCCTTTATTTGCATGAAATTGTTTACCACCTTTTCATGCTGATTTCTCTTTTTCACATTACTGTCCCCTACTGCACCATTTTCCTCGCTCTGTGGTTTTGTTCATTTTAACCAACACAGATTCCTGTAACTGTAACCGACTTTGAGGACAATTAACCTAAACTGGCATGTACTGTATGCTGTGTAGATTTAAAATGACTGAGCATGTACTTGCCTTACACGGTTCACACCGAGACATGCTGTAATGATGTGAAAATCTATAAAAGCAGGGCACTGTGTTCTTTTTTAACAAAAAAACATACTCCTAAGAGTCTGGGAGTGCAAAGTTAGAGTGAAAAAAGTGTGCAGTATTCAGTGGGAGGTCAGCTGGGTTGGATACAAGGCATAACATGTTGCCTCGAGCTCTGAAGATGGTGAACACAAAATTGGCATGGGGTGAATGCTCTGCCAGCCACCAAAAGCTACAGCCAAGTTATTTTGTTATCAGGAGCCAGGATGTCTCAGCGAGCGATGTCTAAGCATTGCTAAACTTCTACCCAACTGACAGTTTATTCACTCGATATAGCAGTCCTGGCAACATCTATTGAATGGTCTGTCCATCCTGGGAGTGGATCCCTTCCTTCTGTGGTTCTATCTGAGGTTTTCTTTTTCCCATGGCTGGGTTTTTGAGTTTTTCTTCACCCTAAAGGAGGAGCTGAGGACAGGGGGTGTTGTCATGTACAATTTGTAAAGCACTTTGCAGCAACTGTTGTGATATGGAGCTATATAAATAAAATGGAATAAAAAAAAAGAGCAAAAAAGTAAACTCTTATGAAACTCTTCACACATGGACTGGATGGTGCACTTTATTTTATTCTTCTCTCCTAAAGAATCTTATGATATCAATGTGTTTCTTTTTAAAAAATGTACTGCTGCCTAAGCTTAGCAGGAAAATGATAAAATTGTTAAATGTTGTAGTTGTGGACAATGTTTTCCTGATGGTCATCAGAATCCATAAATAGCACTCATTGGACATATTATAAACAGTATGTTCAGTCCTAAAATATAAATATCATATTTCCTTTAATCTATGGTTAACTTTGGTTCCAAACATTGGATTGGGACTCACGAGTGTCTCAAACTGAAAAATATGAGCATTAATAATATAAACAAAATAATAATAATAAAGTTCATGTGTATTTAATTAAAAAGTGATATCTGATTTAAAAACTGTTAATGTCAGGAGCATTATTCCAAATGCTAAAAAAAAGAATAATGAATAAGAACAAAACTATAGCTAAACTAATGTCATAGCAGAGAAAGACTAGGCTAAAGAAATAAAATAATCAATAAAAATATATCTATCTTTAAGACAATGGGCAAATGAAGCCTAAACATACCAGGAAATTTGCTCTGAGATTTTTGGGGTCGTTTGAAAAATGGTTTTCCTGAAAAATGTTGGGAAACAATGCCCTGTATACGACACAGAAGTCACCAACATAGCCCACTGTGTTTGTGATTGGATCATAAATATGTTTCCGCTACTATTAGCTTAGCCTATCCAGTTCAAAGACCTCATGCCGGTCACTGTTAATGCACCTTCTTCAGAATGAAAACTGTATTTACATTTAGGGTAGGTTTTTATTTTGTTTTTTACACAGTGCATAATAGTGGTATCAACTGACACATTCTCCACCTAAATATCTAACATCAGTAAACGTCTCATCTATAATTAGTAAATCTATATGCCATACCAGCGTCACCTGAAGGCCCCAAACCCAACTTGTAACAAAGGGAGCAAAGAGTTTTAAATCTGAAAACTTAAAGGAATCCTGGAGTGTAACCTCAACAAATGATAGATTTAAGCTGTTCACTTTTCACTAAGTCAAACAAACTAAGATAGCTTTAGGTAGACTTTTGCATTTCTGGTCATTTCTTTAAAAGGATAGTCTATTATTGCATAATATTCTGTATCTAAATATAGCATAATGGCATTAGTGAAAATAATTATATACCTGAATAAAATCTTAAAAGGATCAATAGAGTTAAGTCCAAGTCTACCTTTTGGAGTCCTTTATCATTGCCTTTTCCTCTCTCAAAGAAAAGTGAGGGAAAATCTGTAATTATTAGGGCTCTGTTTTATTTATTTTGTTTGTTTGTTGGTTTTAATGTTGATTACTCTTGGTAATAGGCTAGGCTTCACTGATAGAATAGTTTATCAGGTTTATGAAAATAAGGCTTTGAGAAAAAGAAACGAGTCAGTAAGATAAATATTGCTGCAGTGGTGATGAACCAACACAGTTTATTGCATTTTTTAATTGGATTTGTTGACAAAAAGAAAAAAAAGAAAGAAAATAAAGCCAGATTTAAGCTTTAATGAAGTAAACATCCATGTCTATCCTTATGTCATGAATGTTAATGTTATCCCACGGGGCTTGGGTTGATCTGGATTTTATTGGTTACCTGGATTAAGCTAATAGTGCTTTCCCTAAAGGGCAAATGCTACTGGAAATCTCCATACGGCCCTTTTAAGGCATGTCACGATTTAACCTCATGAATGGTTTTATAAAGTCAAAATGCATTTTTTATTTAAATTTTTTAAAGCCATGGATGGATTTTTGTCTCTGAAAGCGCTGGATTAAAACAGAGGGATGGCAGATGAAAAACGTGGTGATGTAAGAAAGATGTTGGAGTGTGAAGATGGCGAAAAGGAACGGACAGAGACGAATGGAGCGGCTAAGAGAGATGTGCACTTCACTTTAAACGTCCATCTGTATCATTCTGTCTGTCTTTATCTAGACTCACACACTGCCCTGGAGTTCTCCTCTGCTTACTCACACTGATAGTATTTGGGAAAGAGTTGGAGTACGGAGAGAAAAGACCTAAACTGCTGCACTTTATAACTGTGACTCGATCGTCAGGTGCTTTCTGTCAACTTTACTTACCACCCAGTCTTTGCATGACCACCCAGACACACAAAGTGTATACATGTATTCCCCCGCTTTAGACTTCTTATCGGTTTGACACAATACATAAATAAATACTGAATGGAATCAATATATTATTTTTCTACATTTAATCATCAAGGGCCTCAAATTTAAAGAAGCCAAATTGCAGGAACAGTTGTTAATTCTTATGTTTTGAACCAACAGTGACCCCAAATTAAGTGAACAGAAGCCTAGACATTTCAGAGACATATAGTAGTTGATCATAAGTTGATTTTTTTTTTTTCCTTATAAATAAAAAAAAACCTCTGTGAATGTCTTGACTTCCTACATGCTACAAAACAAAGACATTTCAGAGCCTGTTTTGTTCCTGTTTGCCGAGGGGTGCCAGTGTATATGCATTGCTCTGTATTTGTCCCTGGAACACCTGATACACTGCACCGTTTTGTCTCTGGAAAGTTGCAGAGATGAAGGGACTAAAAGGGGGTGAAAGACGCAAAGGAGGGGAGGTGTGGGCAGAGAAAGCTTCTGTATTGTCAGCAGAAACATTGTTTTATGGATGCGGTGTTTACAGTGCGGCTTCCATATTGTGTGTATATGTGTGTAAGTGCACAAGGTTCTGCCTGTTTTTTCCTCTGGCCTTACCTGTCCACAGGGATAAATTAAACCTGTCAACATGTTGTGTGCGTGCCTATTTCACTTTGTGTGTATTTATACATGTATGTGTAATGCTGGGAGATGTATTAGCCCTGTCCATGGACACATTGGCTGTTTGTTTTAAGCCTGCCTGCAGGGCTCATGCATTCTGCATGAGACGACTGTGCTTTATGTGTCAAACACATTTGTTTGCCCAAATGCTCAGCTAAAGCACAAACACTCAGCAGACCTTTTGTTTGTCTAGTAGTCACACAATCATACTCTTGTTACTGACTCAGACATACATACAGATTGGTATGTATACAAGACACAATCACTCTTCTAATCTGAACTCAAACATCGTGGCACATCTACTAGAGACATGTCTATAGCTATATGCGATATATAAGTGGAATTCTCACTTTAATGAATGTCTGTTGAGCATTTTTCTCACATCAATACGCATGAACTGCTATATTCAGGTAGACTGCATTTTTTATAAATTCCTGAGGAAGGTAAAGTCAGTTCTGGGCTCTGTTTAGAACTACATGTTATACTTTTATATAGTGTTTTATTTTACATTATGGAGTTAATTAGGATACAAAACAGCTCACACTCACTAGGTTTACATGCAGACCATACTCCGATTAAGCACACAGCTTGATTAAGCCTTTGCAGCTGGAGTTCACACCTTTGGGCTGATGCTGCATTCATGTGTCCTTAGTCTTTCACAGCATTTAACCGTTTGCTATAAGGATAAAATAAGCTAACATTAAACCTGACTCGTTCGTTCCTTTTATTTTATCTCAGTTTAGCAATTGTGAATTTTCATCAGTGTTTTCATAAAAAAAAATATTTTTAAAATACACTGTTACTATTATTTAACATTTTAATTAAACTTTTAATAGAACCTTTAAACACAACCACAGCAAACAAATAAGCAAACAAATAAATAAAAGGAAAAGTCTTAACATTGAAACTTTTTATTACAAGTTAGCATTGAGAAACACAAAATGCCTCAGCTTGGATGGGCTGATTCGATTTCTACGCTCTGTTATTTTCCAGTGGCTGAAGATTTGGCTCTCCCTGACAGGCTCTTCTTGTTCGCTACAAAGAACCGGATCGTGAACGACACATCACTAGTTTGTAGCGTTGAATCCTAATATACTAAGCGTATTTGTTCAGTAATTACCAATTTATAAATAAATTTAAACAGTAACACCTCGTCTTAGCGAGTTGTAAACACACAAAAACAAAAAAACAGCACATTTTTGTGACTGAGGCGCCCAATGGCACTTGAACACATCAAAAGCTAGCTGTTTTCATTGATAAAACATATCAGTGTTGTCAAAGATTTCAGTTGGAAAAGAAAGAATGCATTTTTCCTTTAATTGGCTAATCTGACACAAGAGAGCCCAGAGTGAAAACACCTTTTAATCTGGCCATTCAAGCAAGGTGTCATCCCAATTCTATTTAAAAGGTGGTGTTGTGCAAATTAGTATGTGTTTGGGTCGTTCTGGCTCAGATCTTTGATGTGAGTAATAAAGAAAGGTGTGTCTTTTGTAAACGCAAATGTAAAAGTGGGAAATTAGACGTGAATACAAGCCTGGGATGAAAAACAGCACGAGGACAATTTAATATCAGGAAGATGAATGAGCGTGATGACACAATCTATATGTAAATCGATATGTGGCATGTCCTTACAAGTAGTGGAACAGATATTTTTACTTAGAAAATAGGCTGGCAAATGAAGCCTCAGATTTTTTTTTCTTTTTCTTTTTAAAAATTCCAAATTAGTCTGCTGATTGTCTGTTCGGCTCAAAAGGTGCACTTTAACCCATTAGTGCCAAACTTTAAAGTTTCTGTTCATGTCATGTAGGTTAGACCACTAATGACCCTGTTCCACGCTTCAAACAGATTCACTGAGCCTTTGATGAAAGGATTTGGAAGCCCGTACACACACATATATGTCAAAGTCTTGTCGGGCCCCATGACACCACAACACTATGGTCTCACTTGGCGAACCATTTTGCTATTCATTTAGCATTCACTGGCTTTTCATGTCCACCTCGTCTCCCACGTTGCATCCGCACTGTGATAGAGGCTATGGTCAGCAGATGCCCACAGCAATACTGACCCAGATTGATTTGTTTCCATCAGAAGGCAGGTTTCTAGATTCAATAAGCCTTTCATCTGGAACACAATGACAGTAATAGCAGAGTATTTTATCTTCATTATGTGCCTTTTTAGGGGGTACAGCGGGTGACAGTGCAAACAGTATGAACACTGATATGCATGGCCAAAACTGCACTGAGTCTCATCTGTCCTGCTGGGCTGCCCTTTCATTTCTGCAGATTCAACACAAAGTATATATCCAGATATACTGCTTTTTAACCCAGAAAACTGGGATTAAAGACATTCAAATTACTCTTTCCTCCATTAAAAATGTTATGGCTGATTTCACTGATGACAGAAGGTGCAGGGTTACATTTCAGGCTGAGGTGGATGCCAGCTGGATGAGACATAGTCGGAACTATGACGTTTGAGGCAATGTGAATCTAAAGACTTATTTTTTCATGGGTGAATTCAGGTGTTCTTACATTCTCTGAGTCCCAAATCCAACAGCTCTGACCCAAATCTAGTACATTCAAAGGAAAGGTAAGTCATATTAGTCTATGCATAGTGGCCCTAAGGAGCATCATCAGAACTGTTTTTGACCACTAAAAACAGGGAAAAAAAATAAATAAATAAAAAGTTGCCTCAAAAAAGAAACAATTCTCTCAAAATTAATGAAAAAATATTCCATAAAAAATTTAAGCCATGTCTCAATTTTGGAAGCTTGTTTGAAAAAATAATAGAATATTTTTAAACATTTATAAATTAAAATAGTGCTTCTCTTAAAAAAACGAAATCCCCAATAAAAAAATAAGACAATTAAATCTTAAAGCCAAATGTGAAGCGGCTGTAATGAGTATCAGCACATCCAAGTCTGAGACCAAGGTTCTCAGCTGGAAAAGGGTGGTTTGTCCCCTTCAGGTTGGTGGAGAGCTCCTGCCTCAAGTGGAGAAGTTGAAGTATCTCGGCATCTTGTTTACGGGTAAGGGAAGGATGGAATGGAAAATTGACAGACTGATCAGTGCAGCTTCTGCACAACAGCTTCTGTTGTGGTGAAGAAGGAGCTAAGCTGTAAGGCAAAGCTCCGGTCAATCCACGTTCCTACTCTCACCTATGGTCATGGGCTACGGGTTATAACCAAAAGGACAAGATTCTTGATACAAGCGGCCAAAATGAGTTTCCTCCGCAGGTAAAAGGTGAGAAGCTCGGTCACTAAAGAGGACCCAGCTGAGGTGGCTTAAGCATCTGTTCCGGATGCCTCCTGGACGCCTCCCTAGGAAGGTGTTCCAGGCGTGTCCCACCAGGAGGAGGCCCCGGGAAGACCTAGGACACGCTGGAGGGACTCTGTCTCTTGGGTGGCCTGGGAACGCTTTGGTATCCCTCCAGATAAGCTTGAGGATGTATCTACGGATAGAGAAGTCTGGGCGTCTCTGCTTAGACTGCTGCCCCTGCGACCTGGCCCCGGAAAAACGGAAGACGATGAATGGATGAATAATAATAATAATAATAATAATAATAATAATAATAATAATAATAATAATAATAATAATAATAATAATAATAATAATAAAACCTTTGGCAAAATAATAATGTCTACCACTTATAAATTACACTGTGTCCACAATTATTTGGCAAGTTGTATTTTTGTTATTGTACAACTACAGTGCTCTTGGTCAATCCAAAATGTTAACAAACACTCAACCTGAACAATTAAGTAGTAAAAGTGAAGTTTTGGCTTTCTTAAGAGAATATCTACATGTACTAATATAGCCACCCTTCTTTTCAATAACAGTCACAAGCTTTCCATTCACGGAGTCAGTCAGTTTCTTGATCTGGTCAGAATAAATTTTTTGTGCAGCTGCAACCACAGCCTCCCAGACACTGTTCAGAGAAGTGTACTATTTACCTTCACTGTAAATGTCCTGCTTAAGAAGGGCCCAAAAGTTCTCAATAGGGTTTAAGTCAGGTGAAGAAGGGGGCCATGTCATTCATTTATCATCTTTAAGGTCTTTACTGGCCAGCCACGCACTGGAGAACTTTGATGCATGTGATGGAGCGTTGTCTTGTATCTAAGTCTTCTTGAAAGATGCAGACTTTTTTCTGAACCACTGCTTGAAGTAAGTGTCTTCTAAAAATTGGCAGTAGGTCTGAGAGTTGATTTTGAGTCCATTTTCAACCCAAAAAGGTCCAACTAGCTCATCTTTAATAATACCTGCCCATACCAGTACCCCACCTCCACCTTGCTGACGTCTGAGTCGAAGTGGAGCTCTGTGTTTGTTACTGATCCAACCACGGGCCCATCCATCTGGTCCGTCACTCTCATCTCATCAGTCCACAAAACCTTTGAAAAACGTTTGTTGGTTCTGTGATCACGCCCCAACATCTTAGATATTTCAAGAGTGCTGCATCCCTGTGAAAGACTTTTTACAATTTTTTACTTTTCAGAGTCAGTTAAATCTTTTTTTTGGACCATGTTTCCTGAGGAGAAGAATCTGCCTAATAAATATGCACACTTTGATATAGAGTGTTGCTCTCCTTAGGCCACACCCTCCTTCGTTACACAAATACACATCACCTGATATGTATTAAATCCAATAAGGATTCAAGTTTATACAGTTCAGGGGTTGGAAATTATGGATAAAATGATGATATGGTCAAAATAATCACTTGCCTAATAATTCTGAACACAGGTCAAAAAAATATTTTAAAAGCCTTACGCTAACCCTAAGAAAGTGACAACAACACTGTGACATATTTATGCTTAAAGTGACAACGCTTTTTTTTCTTTTTCTTTTTTAAGGAATAATTTTTTTTTCTTTAAACCAGCTTTTTCAATTGAGACATGACTTTCGGTTTTCATCTGTTTTAATTTTGAGAGATAGGTTTCTTTTTTGAGGCCACATTTAAAAAAATGTTTCAGAGCCATCGGATCTATGTGCTTGCATGGATCTTGAACACAATGTCACTTACTGTTGGAATACTACCATGTTTTACTACTGTCATCAGTGACTGAATAAGTTAAGTGTTCAAATGTGTTATTACGAGAAGAGGTCTAATATAAACAATAAGAATAATATATCTTCACATCTTTTTGTCTCAGGCATTGGGGAGTGTTTGTAGCCATGCTTGTTTTGGACCAATCTAATAGTTAACAAATATCTATCCATTCCCCACTGCCCTAGGATGCTTGGTCTGCAGCAGGTACGGAGCAGACTCCCTGGAGTCTCACACACCCATCCATCTGCCAGCTACACCACCCCTGTGTGTGTCTGCCTCTACAGAGCCGGATGAGTCTTGTTTGTCCAGGGAATCATCCCTGCGGCCAATCAGCTGCTTGCTCTCCTCGCCTCGGGATAAACAGTGCGTGTGTGTGTGTGTGTCCCCGAAGTAAATGTGGCCCTTGGATTTCTGTGTTCCAACAATGCCTCTGCACACCCCACTGCCCCGGAAGGAGCTTTGAGCCATCCCGGGAAAAGCCTTTGGGATTGGGAGAGTTTTCGGGAATGTGTGTGCAAAGCTGTCACATGGATTCGTGTCCATCATGGCAGTGTTTTGGCCTCGAGGGCCGTGACAGAAGATCAGAACAGAGAGTTTCTACAAAGGAGTAGCAGATACACTGCACTGCAACCAGCTAACCCACTTTGAAACTGGAGCAGTGACAGTGATGTGTGTCGATGTATGCCAAGTCTTTCTGTAGTGTGCCACAACAGAGAGTAAGTTAATTAAACTAAATATTTTCCACTTGTTTGCATTTCCTTGCAATTAAAATCCTTTCCACTGATTTAACGTTGAGTGTCTTGAGATCAGTATTGATCTGAATTAAACATAGCTCAAACTGATGTAATGACAGAATTACTATTACTGCTAACATATATTATTGCTAAAATTACTTTGCATATTTTTCCGTAGTCTTTTTAAGGCAGTAATGTAGGCAGTAATGTGTGCATGTAATTTTGGGTACATGTTTAAACTAATATGTACATGTTCAATCATATAACCAGTGTTGTAGTTGAGACACAAACCAAGAGTAAAAAAGAGCTTGAAAGAAAAATATAGAGGGTCCGAGGCACTTTGAATTTTGTTTTTCTCTTTATTAGGGTTTCGCGTTTCGACTAAAGTTAGTCTTCATCAGGACAATTGATTTACAACAGGTGTACAATTTGAATTTAAATAGATCAGTGAGTCATGTGACACAATGTTACGTGCCACATGTGAATATTGTTTAGATAACCATATAACAACAGACCAAGCTGAGTACAAAATACATCCAACACATAGTCATAGCCACTTAAGGCAATCAAACAGGGAAGTATCGATCAATTTAATATTAAAACTGTCTATACAATTTACAGGGACTACTAAAATACTATATAATGCTTTTAATGTAATGATTTTAAAGCGTTGGGGTCTTTGTTGATCTTGATTTAAAATCTCAAGACAAGACCAGTCTTTTACAACACTACATGTTACTTCAAAATAAAACTACTTGACTTAAATGAAGCATTGTTCAACTGTGGCTGAGCCTAAGTTAGTTTGAGAACTTGAGTTGTGCATAGATAAACTAGAACAGATCTATGAAAATGATAAGGAAGATACTGCAACCTTGAAAACAACAACATGCAACAACATCACAATTCTTTTTTAAATAAGCTATCGCAGTCTTTGAAATTTGAAAGTAGACAGAAATTGTTTTGATAGTGTTTTCTTTCTATATCATTGTTTTTTTTTTTTGTTTTTTTTATTCAATAGAAACAGTGTAGAGCGACAGGAAAGAAGATGTAAGAAAGGGTAATAATGTACCAGTATGGCAGATTGTGACTTTATTTTGCCTTTTTTTTTATTGTGATTGCTGTCTTCAAAAGCTACGAAGGTCATCTTGTCCTCGGCACAGTACGGTTATACCTTCTCTTTTGTCTAATGCAATGACGACTGCAACAATAGCAGACAAATAACACACCAAACTCAGTGACTTCTTTTGATTGACATTCACTGTTTATTTGCAATAATGCCATAGATGGATGCAACACTTGTGGGAACAACATACAGGGATGAGACCCTATAAAAGGAAGCAGCACTATAAACAGACTATAGTTCAAGGCTGTGTCTATTCTCCTGAGACTGTACCCCCGCCCAGACTGTGCATGTGCGTTTGACAAAAACATCTCCTGCATCACTTTCTTCTCTTCCTCACCCCTGCCTCCCATGCATTTATTTGGACTTATCTTTAAAATAAAATGATGATGATGAAATGAATTTTCGACGGCATGAAAGAGGAATAACTTGTAAACACTTGACACTGTACTCCCACTGAAGTGTCTTGTACATATGTAGCGCTCAGCTCGTGCGCGCGGATGACAAGAAGATGAGAGAAGACAGACACAACAGTTGCATCATGATTGTAACATCTGAGACATTTATGATTTATTTATGGCTCTGATTTGTTACTGGGGTAAATATGTTTTTGCTAACAGAAAGGAATGTATCGCTGGAAGGCAGGAAGAATGCAAGATTAAAAGGACGGATGAAACCAAATGAGAGAAATATGGGATTCAATCAATCTGTCTGTGATTGATTTAGGTAGTTAGACTGTTAATGGAGGGTAAGAGGAGGAATGATACGTACACTATAGATAGATCAAAATGAGCTATAATGTGTGCAACTAAATGAGTAAACACCCACTTGAAGCATACCAGCCAGCATCCAAGCTTCGTATACAGTATTAATGGTTTTCCTTTTTTTTTCTATCTGGAAGGCAGAAACAGTGTGCTTTCAGCCTTTAATTGCATGAGTCACTCAGCTGACAGAGTGCGGGTGAACACACAACAGGTAAAAAAAGTTAATTAAAGCAAAGAAATAGTTTAGATTTGAAAATTGTGAAAGAACCAAGGCTGTAGTCATATCAGGCGCTGAGAGGGACTCATCAAACAGTGAGACAGTTCAGGTATATTCAGGGTGTATATGTGATTTGTGTTGATGTATGTAAACGAGAGATGTGCTAATCGGTTTTGAATTCACATAGCTTATATTGTGTCATCTTTCTCCACCAATATACTGCATTGGTCAGCCATTTGTGATCCATTCTGGCACAGAGTAAAAGTGCAATGTTTTTAGAAGCTCTATTTACAATGACACAAAAGCTGCATTGAAACACATTGGCATATAATAGTTTTCTCTTTACTTTTTGTGTTGAAGAGTCATGTTAGTTTTTAGAAATGTTTATTAGCATAGTTAGAAAACAGTGTTGTAGAAAACAATATATATATATTATATTCTAACTGAACAAATTTTGGATAGATAGATTGTTTGTTTCTGAAGGAAATGAAACACTGAAGTGTTGAAAAATGTGAATAGTTTTTATTTGTTCTTAGACGAGACAGTGGGACAGTAACCTCTCAGTAAGAAGTTTCAGTGCTTGGGTGGGTTTCCTCCGGGTACTCTGGTTTCCCCCACCAACATCAAAACATCAAAAACATGCTGGAAACCCCCTGGTGTCGACTCCCAACAAAGAATTTTCCCACTAGAACTCAACAATAAAATCAACACATTATTGTTGTTATTACTTATTTCTGTCCAGTATTTCCACTGAAACTGTTTCATGTAGTGACTGTCCCATAATCTTCTAAAGTCAGTAGTTTCAGCAGCACAATAACTATTCTTAAAGTCAGTAGAGTCTCTTCAAATAAGTAGGTTTAGACTTCATCTGCTGTTGATTTTACAGATTTATAGCAGTCAAAAAAACATTTTGTAAAAATCATGCCTGTTGTTGTGCCGTTTGATTCCTATATATATATTTACAGTACAGTACAGTAATAATGTAATTTATAAGAACAAGGTTTCTACTTGGTTTCACAGAGTTTTAAAAGCACTTCCCGTCTCATACAGAGACTCACAGTTTCATTCACACTGGGAAGAGATTCTTTGTATCAACTGGAAAAATCTAAAGTTAGCAATCAGCTTTTTGGTCTAAATAGAAAACAGAACAACCGTGTTGCATTTTTTTTTTTATGCAAGTGTTTTGTTAATGAAAATGCTGTGTGAACTGTTTTTTAAGTGGATATTTTGATTGTAAAATGTGCAAAAGTGATTAAGAAAAAGAGTTACAAAAGAGTTCGAACCCCATTTCACAAAAAAAAAACTCACAAGCACGGCGATGGCCCAGGCACAAGATCTGTTTCTACTTGTTTTTCATTTCCTAATCAAAGATCATTCACTAGTGATTTTACAGAAGGTGGCATATCTAACTTTTGTGAAGTAAGTAGTGCTTCCATGGTAATTGGGCTAAACGTTCCTTTAGATTGTTTGTATCGATGCATGAACTTTTCAGCAGATGAGAAATATTGACTTGAGGATCTGTGTTCTTCAATAAAAATGATTTAAACAAAGACAAATTCATTTTGAAGTTACATCACATCACAAAGTGTTAAACTCTTCTTTTGTTTCAAATCAGTGACCTTTGGTTAATGATTATCACACATCATTAAATGAACTGCATATCGGAAATGATTATGCATTTGTTAATTATCTCCTCACACCTTCTTCTCACCTCCCTCTTTCCTTTGTTGGCTCTGTTAATAGTCAGCAGCCATTGGCGGCAATTAAAGCGAAGTATTTATGAAGCACTTCAAATGCACATGCCGGTTATGTATGCCTGTAAAGTAGGGACTTCTTATTCATGCAATATTTGTCAACGTGACTTGGTAAGTCAATGAACAGCCCCAGTGCCTCTTCATTTCCATTCCACATATTTCTTTTGAAATATTTTTCTCAGATTGGCTGTTTTAATGATGGTGGGGGAGAAGTTTTTATCAAAAGTTGGAAGTTAAGTGAGAAAAAAGTAGCAACAGCCTGAATGCTGTGAGAAGGAAAGTTTGAAAAATGTAAACACAATTAGTTGAAGTGATGAATTAATGCAGGACATGGCCCAATTATATTCAGACATACAATGGTGTTCTCATGCTCTAACAATGAAAGACTGAATATGAGTGAAATATTAAGTACACACTTTTGTTTAGAAAAGGACAATGGGCTGACCGAACCAAACTAGAAGCATGTCAGCTCAACATTTCTGAACAAAAATACAGTCCCAATATGAGCATATTGTTAGTTACCACACCATTTACCTTGAGGCATGAAGAGGTCTATGTTGTGGATTATCAGCAATCTCCAGGAGACTACCATTAAACATTAAATACACTTAATTTAACCGTTGCCAAGTAACACTGTTGTGGTGAACACGCAGATTCGGTCCAGGGGTTCAGGAGTTGCTGTGTATTATCAAACAATACTTGTTTAATGCCTAAATGTCAAACCAACAAACCTGCCCCATCCTTTTGGTTATCTTAACCACTTATTCCTTTTGGTTATTTTTCCACATTTATGACCTTAATTTTTAAAAAGAAAGATTTGCTTTGTACATTGACTTAAGATAAAGTAACACAAGTTAATTAAATGAAATAGAAGTTAAGTGCTATGAAACAACCAGGAACAATTACTGATGTCAGATGTCGGATGTCAAATAAACTGTATAGTTTAAATGCTTCAGCTTCCCATTGCATTGTTTTCTAAAGTTTGCTTCCAAAGCCTTTCAAAAAATGAACTCCTAGCTTTGTTGGCAAATGGATTTTGAGCTGCCGCACAGTGCACTTTAGGCCTGCTGATAAAAAAAGGTGAAAATGTGCTGGTTAAGATTATACTTTTTGCTTTAATGTATGTAGAAATATTCATTTAATACATATGTATGTTGCATGGATATATAATCATAACAGTTCTTATGCTAACTGGGTTGTACTTCCTGGGGTTAGGTCACTATAGGAAATCTAGACAGTGGACGATTGGCTCGAGTGTAATATCACCTGATTGTATTGATAGATGAGCATAATCTCTGCTGTTGAAACAAGAGGGTTTGAAACAGGCAGAGATTAATGGAGCTGTTGACTGGTTGAAGTGGCTCGTTCCAGATGCCACTAAAGCCACGTCTCACTCACACGCTGCAAAGATATATCTTAAGACCATTACCTCCTACCTCCCACTCTGGAGGTAGACACTGTGGCACGGAGCTGCCACTTCAAATCAAAAAAAGCTAGGATCCAATCCAAACAGTACCCACACTGCTAGAGCGTAGTGTGGGTATGGTATGTACAGTAAAGGTGAAATTGATTTGCACTAATTTATAATCAAGCTTCCTTTTGTGCTCTTGTTTAGTCACAGGAATTTATAAACTTAAATTCATAAAGTCTTCTTAAATTGAGCACACTTTGACATTATTTTGTTTTATGGTGCTGCAGTGTCAAGATGTTTATTACAGCAAGAGTGCTGGGCGTGCAAATTCTGTGTAGACTTGGGAGGATTTCTTCTGGTTGCTCAGTCTCTATCTAAAAATGTACTTTCCTACAAACAGGGAAACACAATTTTTTTACTTTATTAATTTCCACTGTGCAAACAAATCAACAGTACTGTACAATTATATTACATGGTGAGTCTGTGTATATATTTTTATATCTTAAATTCTTAATATGTTTCGAACGATTATTTGACTTTTCAATTTAAAACAGTGAGCAAAAAAATATATAATCAAGTATACAGTATATTCACACAATGGTCTCCAAAACACTGTTTGATAAAGCATCTTTAACACTAACACCATGGGGCCATGTTTATCCATGACTGATTGCTTTATAATGAGGTACATTGGGACATGTGATACAAATTCTTCAAGTTTTGTTTATGGCAAGTTTAACTCAATCTCTGCCAAGTTTGCCAATTAATAGTGAACTCTAGTAGACCACAACAATGTTCTCAAGTGCTGCCGAAGAATTACATCCTCTTCTAAACACCTCCTAAGCGTCCTATCTTTAGTGTGAGTACACTCAACTCGACGGGGAATGAGCTAATCAACCACTGGAGCATAGCAGCCAACACTCGCACTCTCCACACTGATGATCAGTTTATCGTCCTACGCTAGTTTTTTCTTGGAAAACTGCCTAATGCGTTATACGATTCATTGTCACGCTTCCCTAATTTATTTCAGTTTTGCATGAGGTTGAAGAGTATAGTAGATATGATAATTAACTCAGATTTCAAACATGTTAATATTCCATAAAGTGATTAGTGTTTTCTGTCGTGTGGTCCGGATTTAGCTCAAATTATGGACTAATAACATTAATTAATTCTAAATCATTGCTAAAAGTTTAAACAGTTATTAGCAACCACTTACAAATACATATATATTTATATATATCTTGATCACACTGTGCTGTAAAATCATGGATCTGTGGAAGCTCATGCATATCATCATTAATTCATTCATTATAATCCTTGCCTTGTATCATGCATTAATGATGATTCATATTCCCTCAGCAAATGCTTTTTTTCCCTTTTTACTTCCCAATGTTTCCACACTGTCACCATGGTAACTAAACATACTGAGACTTTGAGTTGAATCCGAAACAGAATGGCAAGCTTGTATTGTAATCAGTTGAAAAGTTAGATTTGAGTGTTTCAATTGGAACCATTATAGAGTCTTGAGGGTTTACTTCATGTGTTATCCTTGAAAGCTTTCTTCAAATCAATATTGAGAATTTGTGCAACCAACGCTTTTAAATTATCAATTAAATATAAAAATACAAACAAACCTTGAAGCACTCCAAAGAGTGCTTCAAGGAAGAATAAGTTATTGACAGCAAAATTGGAGCTAGTGTTAGTGATTTTTTTCCCCTTCTTCTAGTACAAGAATGGCAATAGTCAAAGTACCTTACTGTGATATCATGACTTCTATAATAAAGCCAGTATGTGCATAACCTATATCAATACCTATAGGACCCTTGCCTTAGTCTAAACCTGGGGGAAAAATACTGTGTTGTTTAAAAATCTGCATTAGTAATGGCAGGTAATTATTACTGTGTGCCCTTCATATCTTTGAGATTTAAATAGGTAATTAACGCTTGAGCAATGTCAAAAGTAGACATGGCATAATTAAGCTGCACTGTAATTATACCAGGGCCATTTACTTGATCAATTAAACTTAATTCACATAAAAAAAATCTTTAAATTTACTAGCAGTATAACTGTTTTCATGGAAAGAAGTAGAAAAATGTTAGTGAATATGAATTTATATTTTGCGTTGAGTAGGTCTGTTGATAATTGTGAAAATAGTTCTGGTACAGTCTGTTCATCATTCACCTTCAAACATTGCAATGATTTTACCAAGCATGAATCGTGCTTGTTATCAGCTCCTGCTATTACTTTGGTATTGCATCTTGTTGGATGAATGGCCTCTGGAATGTCAATGCTAATTAGCAGCACTTCCTTGTTCTGCCTGCACTGGCCACTGAGGCTATATATAGGAAGCCCTGTGCTACCTGTAACAGTTTGTCTGGCTCAGGACGAACCTAGACATTAAGCTTTGATTAAAAATTAAGCATGACTCATTTTAGTCAAGAGAAAACAAACTATTCATGAATAATATACAGCCTGTATCACAGGTTGTACATTATTGTAAGTATTGTGGGTTCTGACCATGAATGATAAATACTTTTCCATTATTTCCAAATACCTAAAACTTAATTGGTCCTCTGTTTATTTACATTGTTAATGAATTGGGTAACACTGTCTTCACAAAAGAGCAGGTTTGAAAATAACATATTTCTATTCTAAAATTACTATGCGGGAAATAGTGGAAGTTTCTTTGATGTTGCCAATTCATTCTGCCAATCATAAAGTCCATTTGTAATATCCCTGGGTGCTCTAAAGATGTGACTGGTTGGACACAATATCCATTTCCAATCAACTCCTATCTGAAGCCACTTCACTCCACTGCCATTGTATGGTTAAAAACACTATTAGGATGATTAACAAGCTCTGTCCCAAATTGCAAGAATGGCTCTCAGTAATGATAATGGTTATGGCCTACCGTATATTAGTCTACTACTGATATAAGCCAAAAAACTCATTACTTATTTTCCACATTCAGTGGGACTTATTTTAAGCTGATGCTAATCAGAAATATAATCACTGGGCAGCAGCAGCAGCACCATCTGCACTTTTCTTTGTCAAGACAGTGCAGTAGAGACTTCTCCCATTGGCTCTGTAAAAGCACAAAAAGGAATTTTCACAATGATCAAAAATGTTTAAACATTACAAAGATTTTTTTCAGACGGTTAAAACCTATAGTCATTCTTGGTATAGAGATAAACTACATTGCTGTTGTGTTGCTGAAGGCACTGCTTGAGAAATGGAAACAGTGCAGATTTAATCGAGATGTCTGGTCATATCTTTTCATACCCAAACTAACTTAAAGCATTGTTCTAAGCGTCGTAAATAATGTTAGGGCTATTTAATTTCACAGCTGAAAGAGAAAATGAAGATTAATCTGTTCCCGCTTCAGCCCAGGTCTCTTTTAAACATTTCTCTAAAAGACAGGAACACGCATACACACAGACACTTGAGCTGGTACACAAAATGAAGCAAAGATTTATGCGGTTATGCTTGTTTGATTAAAAAATGTTGTTGGGTATGAGCAGTACAACTGATTTTGTTGTACAGAGTTCAATACCCAAAGCATACTTCTAATATTCTTATGTCGTTGTTTTTTTTTGTTTTTTTTTTAATGTCTGTATTGCCGAGTAGTGTAAGAGTCAAAACCCCCACAAACCCAGACCATAGCAAGACCAAGACATACAGAGACCAAGAAGGAGTTACAATCAAGACCAAGTCATATGGAGTCATCAATAGTCATGGTTGATAGATGGGACCAGCTCCAAGGGAACAGGGTTAATTAATTATGTTTATTATATATTCTTTTTTTTCCTCAAATGTACTTGTGTAAATGTAACCAGACTCCCCTCCTTTTAATGTTTATCAGTTGTGGTCTGGTCAGGATTCTACAGTATAGCCTCTATTAAGCTCTGTCCATCTCTGTTTGCCTTGTGTTCCTTTTATGCTCAACCAGTAAACCAGCAAAAAACTGTACTTTTTTTTTTTTTTTACAGTATTTTATAGTATTTTAAATAGTAAGTAATTGTGTAGAAATGTATTCTTTACAAGTTATTTTATGCACACCTAATACTTCTTTATTTTCCTGTAAAATGAAGCGATGCCATTTTTGTAAAAGCCGTCTCAACCTATCTCACCTGTGATGCTTCTGTTACTAACTCCCATTGCAGGATAGACACAGGACCACTTCACACACACACACCCTCTCAGCACTGCACCTTTTAGGAAGAGATGAAACGTAAGAAAGATATCAACAGAAAGTGAGCATAAAGAGGGCTCAAAACAAGAAGTAAAAAATGCTGTGGATTGAGACAGAAGCACAGTCCTAACATTATAAATACTAGTCTCAAGTCCAACAACTGCCGTCCGACTATGGCTTAGCCCGTTAACCATGTCAATACTGTTCAGCGGAAAGTAGCCACTTATGAATAATGTTGACTTTGGCAAAACCTGTGGTAAACCAAAGCAAACATTGTGCCCCGGAGAATATTGAAGGTCAAACAGCACCATGACACCTCACTATGTGCTAAAGTGTGTGCCTATGTGCTTACCCATATTAAGTGACTTTGCTTTATGCTCCTGCCCCACCGAGCACAGAGGATAAAACTACCATGACACCTTGCATGAAAGAGTGTGTGTGTGTGTTCAAATCAAGCCACTGCAGCATAACTATATTTGGGCTAAAGCAACAGGAGATGAAACACAGTTCAATGGTCTCCTTTGAAATGCTGCTATGCTTAAAAATCTCAAAGGACCACCACATTTAAACCAACAAACCATCCCAACCATCAATAATGTATTCATCCAAGGCATTATGTTTCTCAGTATTTTAACGGTTCAGTGAAAGTCCAATTGTGTACCAGCTGGTAACAACTGTTCTTCTGGGGCAGCAGGATTTCATATCTGAGAGTGAAACTTTAATAATAATAGTGCTCAGTTCTTTGTACCGCTGCAACATTACTTTCACTCTTTCTCTTCTCCATATTGGCATCTTACTCTTAGTATGTGTGAACAATACAATCTCAGTGGTATTAATAAAAAGTATAAACATCCAAAGTTGCTTTTTAAAAGGTAGCTTGCAAAGAGCGTAGCCATAAATCTGTGATAACACCCATAACATACGCGTCTTAGCATAGTGTTTATTATTTTATGGAGAGCCACAACTACAATAAAGAGAATAGCAGGGAATGAGTTTGTCACATTTTAGTGAGTAGAAATAAGGAACCTTGAATTTTAAGACACAAAATTATGTCTTTGTTTTTGTTGAGCTTTGAAAATATGCTAATTAGCAGACAGTGTTTCAGAGCAAACTTGTTTAATCAAAGAAATAAATTAACAATGTGAAAAAAATATCTTTGAACTATTTTCTCGGTTATAACATTACTCTGATTCTGTTGAAACTAAAATTAAAATTGACTTGACAAGAATCCCAAATACATCCACTTCCCAAGTTTAAAAATTCTTTCAGCATGAATTTGCCAGCACACTGACTTTAACCAACGGATTGGTATGTGTGTCAGCTTCTTTTATGCTGAGAGCTGGAGTATTTTCACCGTGCCCTTTTCAGCAGCAACGAGTTGGAGATAGACTGTCGCCAGTGGCTACTCTTACCAAGGTGCGCAAACCCAGATTTGCCCTTTTCAATTTCTGTTTCCTCTAAAGCAGGAGAATGATGCTGTGTGCATTTTCTTTAACGGAGCACAGTCAAGGAGGGGTGCAGTTTAACAGTGATGGTCCTCTCTTCACACCTTCTGTTTCCTTCCTATCTAAGATTCTCCCAGCATCCACCACCAGCTTCTAATTATATTCTGTCTCTTTAATAAGCTCCTAGGCATACACTTTTGGCAAATTGGTAACTTTAGTTTTTAGAGGATGTATTTATTTGTAAAGTCAGGCTTTGGTCACACTTTTCCACATTTAAAGAAAGCACACAAAACATAGAAACTAAACTGCAGTGTATGGTGCCAACGGCCACGTCTTTTTTCACTGACTAAAGAAAGCTCTACCAAAGGCAGATGATCTATGCTACATTGAGAAAGCTTTTCTTGACTAACTTTGCTGTCAGACAACCTGGATCTGAGTGAAGTGACAAGGATCCGAAACAGTGAAGCTCTTCAAATGCTGTTCAGTGAATGTGTTTCAGCTCATGCAAACAGGCAGCTGATGGTATGGTGCAGTTGTGAAATTCTACCAGTGTATGAATTGTTAGTGTACATCAATACATCACAGACTCCATATATTAAAAAAAATCATAATCTTGGACCATTATAGTTACAAGCACTGACAAAACCTTTTACGTAGCTAGCTCACATATGCTTATAAATCTGCTCATGCCTACTTCTCCAATGCCTGCCATCAACTGTCACTGTGTATGCATTACTAGTCAGTTAATCTGTGCAGTTAAAAAAACATGTTCTAATTATTACTACATTCTCATAACAAATGTATTTTATTTGCTTATCTATCTCACTCTGTTTTCCTCTCTTCCTCCTCCCTGGTAATCTCTGGGGCACATGAGAAATGACACTGGACGAGTCCTAGCTGCTTTAATAATCCTTTAAGCTTCAGTAGGGAGGCACAGATGTAACTAGCCCCATTCAAATTAATGGCTGGAACTCCCCATTGCCATATCTGTGCTTTGTCTAAATATTTTTTCATTTTACACACTCCCAACCCCAGAAAACACTGACTTTGGACGGCACACACACATACATAGTACATACACAGACATCAGTGGATCACATTTAGTTGTGAATAGCCCTGGCTCCCAGTGGCTGTGGCTC
Source organism: Neodontobutis hainanensis (assembly GCA_024349245.1). Classification (NCBI taxonomy): domain Eukaryota; kingdom Metazoa; phylum Chordata; class Actinopteri; order Gobiiformes; family Odontobutidae; genus Neodontobutis; species Neodontobutis hainanensis. The sequence goes on along the minus strand of JALDNG010000313.1, from coordinate 178,878 downwards.
TGAAAACTAGCTACGGGAACAATTCATGACCTGCTCGGTCAAACAAAACTCTAACCCATGGGTCTGTGGAACAGCCCCAGTCATAAAATATCTCACCCGGACACACATGGCTATTCCTCAGCACTCACCTTGGCTCTCTGTCTTCACCCAGACCATAAAATCATTGCGACAGATGAAGGCAGGGAACAGTGTTTTTGTGCTGTTTTGCCCGTCACAGATTTCCATTACAAAGTCTTGCCATGAGTCTGGGAGAGTGAGGGGCTATTGAAAAAATGGACAAGCTGCAAAATGCTGCTAGTCAGAGCCCATCAATGCTGTGTTTTCCACGCTGAATGGCTTGTCAGAGCAGGGTGGAGATGGGCTTTGTGTGAGTGGTAGGACCAAGCAGTGTCGGTCAAGACAGTGGGTGGAGACCTAATGTCAAACGGACAGAGTGTATTCAGGGTTCATCATCTGCTGGGTTGTAAAGCTTTAGAACATAGTCCTTTCATCTTTTTCCAAGCTTTGCGCTTCCCACATTCACCTTTGTAAAGCTAGTTTTATTTCATTCTTTTTATAGCTAATGTTTAAATTTTTTTTTTTTTTTGAAACACCAGAAACATCATTTAAAGCCTGCAGATACTAGTTGCAGTTGGCTCATTTGGCGCAACAGGAAAACTTTTGTGGTCCAACTTTTGAATGGCAACTTTACCCAACTCAACATTTTTGAAAGGGTTACAAATTTGTTCAGTGACAATGACAAATGTTTGCTACCTAGCAGATATTATATTTTGTGAATAAAATCTTGAATGCATTAGTTTAGCCCAATATTTACACAGTATCTTCAGAAAACTAGAAAGCATGAGGTTGTCATAACCAAATATGCGTCCACTTAAACAAATGTGGTGTGAAATTAAAGAAAAGACCAACAAACAAGCTGTTTTGTCAGTTTGATTTGAAGACCAGAGAGAAAAAACGCTGACTTCCTGTCGTTGATTTTGAAAATGGAGCAGAGAGCAACATAAATGTGTCACTGGTGTGCTCTGTTCATTTAAGGGGCACACTGTGGTACTGTCATCTAACAGCAAGAGATGTCTTGCCTGTTGGCCTGTTTCTGCTGCAGCTCAGACAGCTCTAAGTAGACTGGACAGCTCCAATTGGACTCTGAAGAAAATATAAAAAGCAGTGTGTCATAGTTACAGTCTTGTCAGGACCAAGCTTTATCTAAGAAGTCATAAACTATTTTCAGGAGACGGCTGTTACTTGGAACTCACTTGGAACAGCAACACAACTGTTCCCATCTTTGTTAGCTCTCCTTGAGATGCACAGTGTTTGTAATATGCATTTTAATCAGGTTAATCAGAATAACTTTATTATAATTTAATAAAGGCCTAAATGACATTGTATTGGTTTGAATGCTTTGCTTGTAGAGGGTAACAGTTGTCATCTGGTGGAATCAGGACATTTTAAAAAACATCCAAGTGAATATCAATTGCTTTTTTCCTTTAAGTAACACTCAAGATCAAGCATTAGATTAAATTCCAATATAATTATATGAGTTGATTTTCTTTTAAATGCACATATATATAATGTTTGCATCTTTTAATTGGGTCCTTCATTAGGTACTAAAGCTTGTATGGAAATATACAAAATTTAAAAAAAGCTTCTATAGGGTTTACAAACTTAAAGGCCCTAATGGGTATGAGTCGCTGCTGACCTTTCAGTGGTGCCTGTTAATTACCAACTCTTAATATTTGGAGCCACCAGTGTGCAGAGGGTAGCATAAAGGTTGCAGCTTTCAAGCAGCTTTACTTGTAAAAATTGCTATTGGGTGAATGTAAATATGTTCTTGAGTCTGACCATGCTCTGAAATACGCTTGGGAACAGTCAGTTTAATTAAAAGCATCATTTACCTTACCTGATGGATATGTGGGAGAAAGAAAAGCATTGAAAAATACACCTCTTGTTGCGCTTTGATCACAAATGAATAATATAATTCTGTAGAAATCAATTAACATCTTAAACGCTGACATTTATTTGGCTGCATGCACACTCAAAAGCGTGCACACGAACGATTAAACACTCCCTCAGTCTGACATTTATTTGGCCGCTAACGCTCACTACTCACCCGTCGCTACGTCTCGTCCGACAGAGAAACAAGTCCTGATCAATGGGACATTCATACAGCGGTGTAACATTCCCTCGCTAAAAATGACACAGCAGTCTACGTGGTGCCATAAATTTGCCTTGTTTAAACACATTCCCTCGTTCTTCTGGGAAGCAGCGCTCTTGACGGTTATTTGAGAGAAAAAACACAGGGGCACGGGTCAATGTAAAGGGTTGTGTTTGCTTTTGAGAAGCTCTTTAGGACCTTTCTTCTCTGTATGTGTTGTACGGCTGTGTGTGGCAGCCGGGCACACATGGAGAACATTAGCTTGGCCGGAAACTGCCAATTTTTGTTCAATAAGACAACTGTGCAGTGTGTCCGATAAAATCAAAGTTTTTTTTCCCACAGGCTGAAAACCCCAGGGCAGAATTAAATGTGCTGTATGAAATGGAAATAAACCATGGAGTATTGCATTTTATGTATGGTCACTTAGTTGGTAATGAACTGGCCTCGAGACAAATATATTTTTGGGAAACAACAGTTTGTGGTTTTGGGTGACCAGCACCAGGGACTAGGGAGCTACAGTTGTGGGAATGTGTGGGAGGAATAATGGTTAGTAGGAGGAAGGAAAGGAGGGAGGATGAATGAGGAAATGTGATGAGATGAAATTAGTGAAACAAAAGGTGAGAGTTGGGTGTGAGCTGCAGGGCAGGGTTTGGAGAAAATAAGTAAGTTCTATGATAAAAAAACAGAAATGAGTTTGGGATGATGATAGCATTTCTAGCGTTGCTAAATAAAACAGCATCATATGTTTTGGACACAGTGTGTGGTAATATGGTCCCACCCTCCTCAATGACAAAATATTTTATAGAGGACTAGGGCTTGGCTGGCGAGGAGTAGGAGGAGATTAAAAATAACATAAGTTGTGTGATATAGAGGTGGGTAGTGTTGTAGTAGACTTTATGAATGAACAATTACAATCAAATTAATTTGGGTGGTACATGCCCACTTTGAGCTAAGGTGTGTTTTCTATTCAAACTACACAGGCTGAGACACAGCCTTGTATAGACCTAAGCTTTGACTAATCTGCTCTGGTGTTAAATCCATCAGATATTGATGTAAACAAATCCTAGTTACATGCTACATTTAAAGCCTTTTTCAATGTATTCCTCCCAGAAATTTCTATGTGAAATGAAATAAGTTGTGGAGAAAAGCTCTAGAAAAGAGACAGAAACATAGATACAACACTGGTGTCCTAGTGGAGTGCAAAAGGTTTAAAGCAAAACTGCACATTTTTCCCTCTACCCAGACCTTTTCTCTAACTCCTTCAGGGGGACACCCAGACATTCTTTGTCCTGTTGTGAGATATAGCTCTCGCCTGTCCTGGGGCCTCCTCTTGGACATGCCTGGATAACCTCTCAAGGGAGGCTTTCAGCAGGCAGAGGCCACTGCTGACTTGTTTCAATGTGGAGGAGCATTACTTCTGCCCGGAGCCCCTTCTAGGTATTTCAGCTCCTATCACTAAAACATACTATTTACCTGGAGAAATGTTTAGTGTGTGTTGTCCAGTGTTAAATACAACAAATAAAAAGGGGCTAAAAGAACTGAGAAAGAAAAAAGAAAATAAAAATAACACTGCGGCAAGCTTACACATTCGGGTTAATTCAAATGATATATTTCTGTCTGAGATATGGCTGAGTTGAGACAGAAGTTGGGGGTTGAAGACAAATAGCTTCAATTTACAGTAGCAAATTAAAAGTCTTATCTGGAGCAGTCAGAGCGTATTTCCATTTCCCTTTACATTAAAGAAATCCCGAGAAGTCCTCCTGGAAATGGTTGTGCAGTGAAACTTTGGAAAGCGCATGAATATCTAATGGAGATTTGAATGAGAGTTGAACTTCAGATGCCATATATGTCATACTGTTGTACAGCCAGGTCAGAGGGCTTTCGTATGTAATGGAAGGACTTTTCTCCTTGGCGTAATGATTTAAAGTTCCTACCCTTGAATCCCATTACACATCCACACTCATGGCTCTTAACGTGGATAAATAATTGATGTCTCAGTTAAAGTGTCAAACAGCAGCCATAGCCAGCACTTCTTTATAGTCTACTGCATCATTAATAATGGCTTTTGCTTTCCTCTTTTGTCTCTCTGAGCAAACATGGCAATTTGCTTCCTTAATAAACATGGAATTGCGGTTAACTTGACTCAACTTGACATTGGTCTCAAAGGAACCAAGTAGCCATAAATTAACTGACAAGTTCCTTGGTTCAGACATAGATGTAACATAAAATCCATGGCAGAGCAAATGCATTAAACTGAAGAGTCCAAAATAGGCATACATCATTTTTTCTGCAACACATCAGAAATCATGATGAATGCCTATTTTCCCATGAAACAGCTGTTATATCTTAATGTAGCAAACTGTTGACTAGCTGCAAAATATAATTCAATCAGTTGAGACTCTTAAGGGTATAAAACATTATTGATTAGATGTTGGTGCACAGACAGTGTCAGCAAAATAATAATCCACAATCCTCTCCTTCTTCATTGTGATTCAACTGTAGGTGGTGTCTCGGTTCGTGCGGGAGGGTTTGGTGATTTTTTTTGGCATTTGTTTCGGGAGCTGGAAGCAGCACACCACAGGTGCAACTAATTGGATCCAGGAAGGAGTTGGTGATTAGTGACTGGCTCGCATGCATAACAAAGATGTGTGATGGCCTGGCTTTAATAATAGGCCAAACAAAAAAAAAAGTTTTGGGTAGATAAACTGGGTAGATATTGTGCTTTTAAATCATCATGAGAGCAATAGTTTGTAATGAAAACTAGTCCAAAAATGTGCATTAAGGAGGCTAAAATGTTTTCAATCAACACAAATTACTTTTTACTTTAATTACATGATAAGGTACTTACTTATTTTTGGTATATATATATATATATATATATATATATATATATATATATATATATATATATATATAGAGAGAAAAAAACAATGAATTCAGCTTACAACATTTGCTAGTGTCTGTCTCCAGCATGACCCCTTCCCATGAGACGTAAAACAAAAGAAAGAGAAAAATGGGGCAGTATGATATTTATACTGTACAATCCGGACTTCATGAAAAAGGAAATGGAGGACTTATACAGATACACACTAGATTATGGAGTGTAAAAAGAAAGAATGCAACTAAATACATCTAAATAAACACAATAATGAGATGAATACAGATGACACAATAACATATACTTTAGTTTTAATTTACGCTGTTGAATGCAGTAACTGTAGTCAGCATCTACACCTGTCAGACAGGTTTCAAATCAATTTAAAATGATTTGAAACCTGATTCTTTTGAATGATTCAAATCATTCAAAGCATTTTAATCTCTTAGCACAATAGAGATAAAAAAGAAAACACTAAATTATCTAGAGGAAACAACGTTCACACATCTTTAAACATGAAACACATATCAACTGAATCTGTAGCAGACAAAGAGTCATGTCTTTACTTTTTATTAGAACCCATAACCTAAGTTTTCATTTCATTTCCTGTACGGCACATTACAATGCATCTTCTAATGACCATACTTACCACATTTTCAGAACAATGTATGCTGTATTCTATCAGCAGAGACAAAAATTACTTTTGCCAAGCAAAAAAAAAAAAAAAATTACATATATTTTTTTCATGCTTTGACACTTCCCTTCTGCCCTTTGAAGCTAATATGTCATGATTAACCAAAACATATCTTGTGAAGCCAGTGTGTACCTTCAGGGGGGACTAACCCAAGTAAAACATCCAAGATCAGCACTTTTACTGATCCTTAAAGCCACGATGAAAAAGAGTTTCAGGCTTCCCTTCCTCCATATTCTCAGCTTCTCACCTCCCAGTGGATTACATGTTAACTCCTTATGAATGCAAGAAATGTGTGATGCACCAACAGCAGAGCAATTCATGAGAATGTTTATACTCGCTGGTACAGGTTTCACCCTAACCCCTACTTTCTTTTTTTACTGCTCAGATAAATGATTATCTCGTAAGAGCTCAACTTTGACCCCAACAGGAAGCTCAAGAAGAAACACAGCCTTCAGTGAAAGGAGTGTGTGTCCGATGGTTTATGGTGTGGAGTGAGGAAGTGTGGGGCGTACTAGAGAAAGCAGAGAGCAGCATTTTTTTGTTTTCCTTTTTTTTTTTTCTTAGCTTATTGAATAAGTCGTTGATTATGGCTGGAGCCAGTGGCTGGACAGTGTGTGTTTTGTGCTCGTAGTAGTTAATGTAATTGAGCTCAAAGCTTTGTCTCTGGGTAAGGTCCAGTGTTACAGCATGTTTAGCTTAGCTGTGCTTACATAGGGAAACAGAGTAAGAACAAGGCATCAGTGTTTTATGTGGGCTACAAGTCAAAGTTAAGTGATGAATGGGGGTTTTGAGTTTGGAACACCATCAAATAGTGGGACTTTAAACACCCTAAAGTTTGTCCCTGTATAATGTGCTTTTTTATTCTCCACCCTAGAGAACTTTACTTTACTTTAGAGAAGATAGTTGTTCAGAAAGCTTCCTTACCAGCTCTTCCTATGACTCTACTGCTTCAACACGGCATGCCAGACTGTAAAAAGTAAAAAAAATGACACATGTTGAAAGATAAACCTAATCAATCTGCGCTAACCTCAAGTCTGAATAAGTAATCTATTGAACAAGTTTTGGTCATTACAACCTTGTTCTATATGCAGCCAGTTCTTGCCTAGCGATAATGAAAAACAGTATGAGACAGTTCCTCATCATTTCACACATTTTCTGCTTATTCTCAAACATGTGTGATGCATGCCAGAACAAATCCCTGGATTGGCTTTATGCAGTTTTAAAGTGAAGTAAACACACTTGTAGGAGCATACCAAACTCAAATGCACACATGTTTATCCACAGACGCTTTCTGGCGGCTGGGTTTTCTACATGAATGAGGTTGCGCTTGCCAACAGCAGTAAACAACTGGGTAGCAGCTGTGCTGGTCGAGAGCTTGGTGGATACTGAAACTATAACAGAAAATCAAACTTCTCAGCAGAAAAGCACCCTGACAATCATTTGCAGCTCATTATATCAATTAGCAGGGAGTGAGAGACAAAAAAGAAAAAGAATCATCATTGTCTAAGTTTGATCTGTGAAAGTAAACTTGTTTAAGGTCAAGCATAATGCAGTGCATAGCTAATGTGAGGTGTACACGCACACTATCGACTCCATCGACTTTTGCTGCAGTACTGACCTACAAAACAAGAAAGGATCTACTCCCTTATATTAGGTCAGCAATTTGTGAAACCACAGACACATTTCCAATATCCTTCACTCCAATCAGCCATCTTGATTGTCCTAGTTATTTCATTTGACTCAGTGCAAAGGGGCAGAGCTGAGACAAAAGAAAAGAATGAGAAGCAGAAGTCCTTCATTATGGGATAATCTTGGCTCCTGTTAGCTTTCCAATCAGTGCATATTTTAATAGGGCCCAGTTGAGCGGGAAGAAAGGATCAGAGGTGTTTTAGGGGGTCAAAGGGTCACACATGTGCAGAATTTGATGTGAGTGTGTGCCACGAAAAAGTGTGGTAAAGCTGTTTCAGATTGAGAGCGAATGGTAGCCGAATGCCGCTGAGAAACGTGATGGAGACGAGAGATAAAACTATGAACGCTCAGATGGAGAGGAGGATAGCAATTAAGCTGATTCAGGAGAACCAAGGCGCGAGGAATGAAAAGAGGAGGGGGCTCAAAAGAGCAGCAGAAAGGTCGTTAAGTCTGTGATCGCTGTAGCTGACATGTTCAGAAAGAAACTTGGGGGAGAAAATAGGTGAAGGGAGCAAGGTGGCAGTGCAAGTTGAGGATGAAAAAAGAAAATGAAAAATTGGTGGAAGTGGGGAAATAAGTGGGTCGGAAAATGATTAGTAAAAGTGAATGTGCTGGTGGATGGGAAGATGCGCAAAAAAAGACAGAAATGTGAAAAGTCCTTCTGGTTCTCATGAACTCTACGCCCATGAGGCCTCATCGCGGGGTGAACTCTAGGGTACGCTACTTCCTGTAGAGCTTTAAATAGACACTGATGGAAAAATCCCATGTCGATGAAAAAAAAAAAAAGAGCATTGAGAGACAGTAGTGGAATAAATTGGCCGAGGCCCAGTGGTCAACTGAATCTTCCCAACCTTGGCGAGCATCACAAGCGAGCTGTATTTAGCCGCTTGACTTCACATTGGGAAATGAAGATTCTCCCTTTTATCATACGGCTAATGGAGCTAATTTGTTCCACTGAGGGAAGTGTTCCTTATCCACATACACAGCACTGCAGGAGTGGTTCGATTAATGCAATGAAGCACTCAGCAAAAAAGAAAGGATACTAGAGAGGTTGCTGAACTGGTGCAGATAGCTGTTTGGGTAGTGTTAGAGCTAATTAGGACTACCTTCACTGGGAGCTTTTTATTCTCCGTCTAGATAAATGGCCTACATGGCACACTTTAAATCTACAGTCTTTATAGCTTAATATATTCACGCCACATGAAACCATGAATCTAATATCTCCCTTAGCCAGGAGAAAACTGCAACTGAGCTTGCAGAATTAACATTTGGTATTCTAAAATGCTTCTATAACACTGTGCTTAATTCTTTTCCCCCTTCTGTTTCTGGTTACATCTCGAGGGCAAGAAATTATTCAATAACACAAGAAAAATGAGCTGAGATTTTCTTGCTACTTCTGGGTAGGAAGTGATTGTCTCCTCTTTATATTATTTCTTCCTAGTTATGCTTTGAGAAAATGGCCAGTTTCTAAATATAGCAGCCATGCATCTTTACGGCAGAAGAGTGGAAAAAGGAACTCTGAGCTATGTGTTTATGTCTCCCCAGGACATATTATGAAAAAGTGAAGCTGACGGTAACTTGGTGTGTTTTGTGAGTGTTTCGTCTTGTGTGTGGGCGTGCGGTTAAGTGGGTGGTGGTGAGAAAGTCGGGAAAGAATCTGTGTGAGCATGTGCACTGTAGTAACAGGGTCATGGGACTTCCTGGATGGAGTGGATTACATGCTTTAGACATTGTCATTGTTTTTTTGTTTTTTTAAACAAGACAAGTATTTCTCTGAGCAGCTACTGATTGGAACCATCTGGGGATTGATGGGATGCAGGATTTGGTAAACTCTATTTAGAAACAGTTTTCTAAAAGATATACAATTTACATTTATTACGTTTTTCCTGTTTGTCTTGACATCAGTGGCAATTGAGTACTTCCATGTACTCTGTATTTTTCGGAAAGAGTTTACTTGGAGCTAGTAATTGATTGCTAAAAAAAAAAACTGCGGTAGCTTTATATAGTAGGTATTTTTCACTACTGAGTTTTAACTACACACGTCTACAAAATACAAACGACTAGCCATCCTGAAAGTTAAATGTTGAAAAACCCAAATATTGGACATTTTCAAAAGGTTTAAGTCTGGTGTTACATCAGTTTAACCATTAATTGAAACACAGTTGCTCCTTTAACACAACTTGATTAAAATCTTTTCTTGGCAGTACATTCAAACAGTCCTGCAGCCTTTCCAAACGGCACACTTCCATCTTTTTCTGAGGCAGGCCACCTACAACAACAAAAAATTATTGAACTATCCCTTTGCACTCATGTTACCATTTTTTAGTAACTGGAACATAAGAGCAGTTTTTATTAAAAAATAAATTCTAAACTATTCTTTAAAAATTCCATTTATCCTGCTGAAGAAAAGGTAAAATCCTCTTTTTCTATTGCAGCCACACAAATCAAGGATAGCTTCAGTTTAAAAGAAGGGTTTTTGAAAGCAATCAACCACATAAGAATCTCTTGAACAGAGCAATAGACAATAGTGAATCATGTCTATACTAAAGTAGTAACTCAATGCCTCAGTCTCCACCCAAACCTCAATGAATCTCAACCAATAATAGTAAACCATGCAATAAAATTCAAATCCCTCTGTTGATGAATGCAGGTTCATACACCTCTGAATATATTCCCTCTCATTTAACCCAAAATGCATCAAAATGAGATCCTCCTCCTGTTATTTCCGTCAATAAAACGCTTCAGTGCACTTGAATGTCCTCCCAGCTTTACCCCATAAGGCAACCAGACTTGTGCCTTAAGGGCCTCCAGGAGACAAAAAGCTGCTGAATTCATTTGCATGCCATTGCTTTTGGGGGCATACACCACTTCGCTCCGCTATCTTTTCTTCCCAGAGAGAAAGGCCGTGGAGTCATCCCACTTCTATTGTACCAGGTTTTTATCACCTTCACCGCAGTGAAAGTTTACAAAGTGAAAGATGAGACATCAAGTGGCTCATCTGGCGATAAGTGCCTAACCTCCAACTTTTAAACCCTTGCTATCATCAAGTCTGCTGTTTGCAGTGCTTAAAGTGAATGAGTAGATCAGCAGTTAATCCTATGGGCTTGCACAGCTAAGTAGCTCATCCCTGTCTGGGTACTAAAGAGGCCTTGAATGCTGATGTTGTCAGATGCGGACAAGTTGGCGGGGGGGGTAGATAAGCTATTGTTTTCCCAGGAAAAGCACAGAGGGCTTGATGCGGCGGCGCAACACTGACGCAACATCTCGAAAGAGTGGTCGCCTTTGGAGTTCTTTTGGAATGGGGATTTCACCATCCACACACATGCATACAGTATGAGCATACTGTATATTTATGCACAAATCGAACAGCATGTTGCAATGCTCATGAATGTAGTACACAAACATGCCCCATGTACATACACTTCAAGCACACCTCAGCTGAATATAGCATTAAAGAAACTCATGTGTACAGGAATATCTGTCCTCTTCACATTCCCCCATTCTATTTGATATCAGTCAGATATATAGCCAATATTCAGTGTGTGTTTAATCAGGTCAGTTTAGGGGGTTAGAAAAAAATTGATTGATTAAAGAATCATGATTCCAAAATTCTTAAAGATTCTGAATCGATTCAGGATGCTAAAAATAATAAATGATGTACTTGATGGCCCTTGATATAAAGATTTGGTACAAGCAGAAACTAAATGAAATGTTTAAATAACGGTTCTCTTTGGTTTACATTGTCTTTTCATCTTATCACATAATCTTCAACCAGTTTTCTTAGCAAAAGTTACATTCACTTGAATTTGTTCAGAGACCCTGAATCAAAAATTGTTTAAAATAAAAAAATCTAAAATTGATTCTGGATAAAATTGTGAACCCAAAAATTTAATGGAATTGCTAAACACTGAAAGATTCAAAACCCTTGAGGGCTTTTTTCTTCTACTCCCATCTGTATTTAAAAAAATGAAATATTGTGCTCTTTGTTAAGGCTCTAATAATAAATGTTCCTCTAAGCACTGCTCTCTACATCTACTATTTAGGCTTTTGACTCCCCTAGTCATAAATAGATTAAATAATCAGAGTTGTTTGTTTGTTGAATTTTAATTTTTCAGTGCAGTGTGATATTTTGGACTTTTTACTGCTAGCTTTTATTATAGTATACAACTTTACACTTCACTATAAAATGTTTACTTTACTGTTGAGTTTGACTTTGAAGACCATTTATAATGTAAAGTCAGGAAGTCCCCACCCAGTGCACACTAATAAATAAAGATAGGAGAAACAACAACAATGCAACAACATGCAACTCACCTGGATTTTTGAATGTCCCTCAAAGAGAATTCATTTGTATGACTCTATCCCTGTATTTCCCTTTAGGTTTGTAACTCTTTAACTCATTAATCAGCTGTGAATTATTGAATTAGGATTGGTGAGGATATTGTGAGTGGAATGCCTAATAATTAAATAAAAATATTTTCTTTTCCTAGCTTTCAAAACAACAGTATTGTACAACCTTTCTTCAAACTCTATAATATCAGAAGAGGTAAATGGTCCGACTGCAGAGCTCCTCTGAAGCAAAATAATGTAAATAAATACTGTTGCCTCTTCAAAACGTGTCTTCTATCATTATCAATCAAGTGTCACAAAAGAATGAATCATAGTGACTAAAATGTACAAGGATACAAGGAATGTTTGCCAGACATGAGTAACCATGCTTTGTTGGAAACTACAGCGGTATTAAGCTGAGCCATACAATGAAGTTGTGGGAAGAAGTAGTGGAAGCTAGGTTAAGGAGAGAAGTAAGCAGCAGTATGGTTTTATGCCAAGAAAGACTACAGATGCAATATTTGCTTTGAGAATGTTGATGAAGTACAGAGAGGGTCAGAAAGAGTGGCATTGTGTCTTTGTAGATTTAGAGAACGTGTATGACAGGGTGCCAGGAGAGGAGCTGTGGCATTGTATGAGAAGGTCTGGAGGGGCAGATAAGTATGTTAGAGTGGAGCCAGTGGCCTTCAGCAGTGTCCTACCTGAATTAAACCATTTTCTTATATTGTCATTATAACATCTCTATAGAAAACACTAGAAAATATAGAAATGTGGTATCCTATAATCATAATCCACAGCAGACAAGATCGGTCTGATGAGGTACCAATGTTTAATTGATTCTCCCAGTAGGTCTCCAACGGGTGCAGCTGCACCAGACCAGTGGTGCACTTCACAGCCACAGTTTATTCTGTAGCTCTCGGGTTGGTGTAGCTACGAGGTAAACTAGCTACAGATCACAATATTAAATATCCGGTTGTATTTAATTTTTGCAAAACCATAAAAAAATGTTTTCCGATTTTGGTTTTCTCACATTGAGACAAAAAATCCTCTACATACACAAACCATTACCACATTTTAACAAGTCTCTGTTTAGCTGTGCCACAGAGCATACATCGTGTGAAGCAGGAGCTTCAATATTGAGACAATAAAATGACAAAATAGAAAAGAAATTCAATAAAATTCATTGACTCACCATAAACACTTGATTATTTGAACGCAAAGTCCATCCTCTTTCCTTTCCTCAAGAAGGGTTTAATTAGGCTACTCTGTTACACAGTTCATCTGTGAGTTTCAGTTTGCCACGGAGGCTAATGCTGAAAGTACAATCTGTCGTCTTTCTGTCATAAGTTGTCATTCGCTTTGTGGATGAGAATGTCTGCTCCATAAAATTATTTTAGCTTGTGTATGTTCCTATCTCTTTGCTAGCTGGCCCTGTGCACTTAGCAACTCTAAATCTGATTGGTTAAAGTACAGTTTCAATTTAAATTGTTTTAAAGTAGAGGGGCCTGCACTGATCATGAAGGCCTCAAACAAGATTTAATTTACCCTGGCAACACATGGCTGGCCCGTATGGCCCACTACTGGTGAGAGCATTAGGACAGTGGTAGGTGTGACAGAGGAGTTCACGGTGAAGGTGGGACTGCATCAAGGATCGTCTCTGAGCCCCTTCTTGTTTGCAGTGGTGATGGACAGGCTGACAGATGAGGTCAGACAGGAATCTCCGTGGACTATGATGTTTGCAGATGACACTGTGATCTGTAGTGAGAGCAGGGAGCAGGTGGAGGAAAGTCTAGAGAGGTTTGCTCAGGAGAGAAGAGGAATTAGGGTTAGTCACACGAAGACAGAACACATGTGTATTCTGTACATGTGTGAATGAGAGAGATCCGAGGGGAACAGTGAGGTTACAGGGAGAAAAGGTAAAAAAGGTTTTAAGTGCTTAGGGTAAACAGTCAGAGCAATGAGCGTTTGAAGGCAGGTTGGAATGGGAAAAGTATCAGGTGTGTTGTAGGATAAAAGAGTACCAGCAAGAATAAAAGGAAATGTTTACAGGACAGTAGGGAGACCAGTAATGTTGTATGGTTTGGAGACAGTGCTGAGGAAAAGACAGGAGGATGAGCTAGAGATAGCAGAGCTGAAGATGTAGAGGTTCTCTTTGGGAGTGACGAGGATTGATAGGATCAGGAATAAGACCATCAGAAGGACATGTTTTAGAGACAAGGTTAGAGAGGCCAGGTGGAGATGGTTTGGACATGTTCAGAGGATGGAAAGTGAATATATTGGTAAAATGATAGTGAGGTTAGACCTGCCAGGCAGTAGGCCAAGAGGAAGACCAAAGAAGATTTTTATGGCTGCTCCTGCACCAGCTGACGTAACTGTCCTCCAGGGAAGTTGGGCTGCTGTTGGTTATTTTTGAGCGGATTTCAACCACTTTATGCAGAGCATTCCTGTCAGCAGCAGAGCAGTTCTAATAGCACACGGTGAGGGAGGAAGTGAGGATCTATTTAAATATATGTATTTCAGTAACATAAAAGAAAAATAAATGGCATGTCCAGCCAATTCATCAATGAATAACCCTCACAGCACAGATTGAACAAGGTGTGTGTTATGTGTACTATACACCACTTGAAAGAAGTTAGGAGCAAGGTCATTCTGTGAAAAAAATAAAATAAAATACAAACAAAAAAAACTTATTACTGTGAACAAAACAGGTTTTGGTCAAGAAAGATGTTCTTCATTTTAAAAATACCTGACATTTTTTTCTCCTTTTTTGCAACATTTCTGACAAACTGCATAGTCGATCAGAGTAGAAAAGATAAAAGCTCTCGCTCTGAAATGAACCACATCTGCGCTCCCATTAAATTGGTAAGGAAGTAGCAAAATAGATTACCAATATGAAAAAGTAATTCCTTATTAATTGGGGACTTAACACACTCAAAGACATTGACAGATCTGATTACCTTTCATCCCACCTGTTCTGCATTTGCCTCTAACTCAGTTCTGCTTGACTGGCTTGTGGAGCCTGTTGAACTGAGTGGTGATTCAGCTGAAGACTTCTGCCAGCGCGCTTTTGGCTGGAGGTGAAACAGACCACTCTATGCATGCATGAATATATTACTTCTGCCGCTGTTATTATCCCTGGCAAGGCTACATTTTTTGGGACCTGAGCTCTGTTGGCTCGATCCCCTGTCGCTCTTATTGTCACTGCTCCATAAAGTGGCTCTGAGAGTGACGGTTTCTTCTGAGATAAGATGCTTCTTCATCTTCAGATCTTCTGACTCGGAGGTTTATATACAAATATATGCAGAAGTTGAACTGTCTGGATAAGGCTTACTGTTACTCAAATTTATTTATTAATATGTATTGCCTGAGAGAGTGAATTATCTAACCTGCTAGAGCATTTCAATTCAATTCTTTCTCAACTAAAAACACAAAACTACAAGGAACTTTCACTGTACCAAAAAGCAGAACGATAGTGTTCCATTCATTAAAAAGCTATTTTAATTTCCAAACATATTCTTTAGTAAGGGAGAATCTAAACATATATAATAGCATCTACAGTTGAAAATATACAAATGTAATAAAAACAATGGTTTAAAACAAAGCAGTGGCCTTTGGAAAAAAAACTTTTTGGCGTCCATATAACCAAGCTTTTCACAACAGACGCACAGGCCACAGTGTAGCATCACATTGGAAAAAAAATCAAAAGTTAGCATTGCGGCAGGACACAAAGTGAGGTAAAATATAAACCACCAGCATATCAGAGGCAACATTTGTGGCAGCACTTTCAGAACAACTATCTGAGCTAAACAAACACACAAGTTTACGTAGCTTAACCCGAGAAAAGCCCCTGCTCATTTAAGGTAAGGCTTCAATGCACTTGGCTGGCCAACAAGTATGTACACTGCACCCCTTCTCCAACCCTTCAAAATGTCAAAGGATATCCTGCAGTAGTAAAAGGAGACAGTCCAGTAGAAGGGCTGTCATTACTGTGATACTGCCTTATGGTACATAATGCGCTGTTCAAAGGCTCTATTTAACATACTTGTATTTATTTGTTCAGGCAGTTTGTGTTCTGAAGTGCTTTTATCCTGAAATTGTTATAATCTGCAAAATCTCTGTTGTTGGCCAGTCACCATTACAAGAGATGCAGTGAGTTTCCTAAACTAATACAATAACAATACACAAATACCACAGACAAGGCTAATAGCCCAACTCCATTTTATTTTAAAGCTCAACTAAATGGAGCAATTGCTGCCTCTGCATCACTCTTGTCTTTTCGGAGGCCTGCAGTGCAAGTTCAAAATGTCTTTAATCTGGTAAAACTTGTGAAGTAGGCTTTTGTCTTGTCCATCTTTGTCACTCTCAATCCTATTAAGTACAAAAAGTTAGCCTAAAATGATGTTTACGACACTCATGTGCAAGCATCAATCAGTTGTTTTGTGTTTTCGGCAGCCCTCTTGCCGACAGATGGAAACCTCAGGCAGAGCGCCGGGGGTGTCTCTTTGAAGCCCCCTTCCCTTTGCCCGTTTTTCTTTCCATCGTGCCTCCCTCTTGCCTCCCGCCCGTTCCATCGCCCCTGTGCGCTCACCAAGCAGAAAGAAATGTTCACTCTCGCACAATC
Source organism: Neodontobutis hainanensis (assembly GCA_024349245.1). Lineage (NCBI taxonomy): Eukaryota > Metazoa > Chordata > Actinopteri > Gobiiformes > Odontobutidae > Neodontobutis > Neodontobutis hainanensis. The sequence goes on along the minus strand of JALDNG010000313.1, from coordinate 162,518 downwards.
AGCCCCGTGAACATGGCTGCAGGCGGTGGAAGCCCTCCTCTGTTACTAAGAGGAGACAATTGTAGCCCTACGTTTGACACACTAACACACACACATGGAGAGGTGGCATGTGCAGATGCAGAATTCATATGAATATTACAGCTTGCAGTGATGGAGCTGTGACATGTATTTTGTTTCAGGCAATGTGGTGTGTTTGTGAACATGAAACTGTGATATTCATGAAGTTGTAAGATTCATTAGCTTAAGGCAGCACAAATAAGAATGGTAATGTGGGTTTAGTTTAAGAGCACAAACAGGCAGATGTAACTGGTTTTATTAAACTAAGTGCTAGTTGAGGGTTTCCACTTACATGAATACACTTGATTGGTCAGATAGCTGTGTGTTTCATCCAGTCACATTTAAGCAGGTGTTCAGAGTGGCTAAGCTTATGCTGCAACTTCAGATAGCCTATGTTCATGCTGCAAGACTAAATCCATAATTCAGATTTATTGCTTTTTGCCAGAACTATTCACATTATTAAAATTCTGTGCGAGATGGAGAAAATGGTTCCAGGAAAAGCCCACATAGGTCCCCAAGAGCACCATAAAAGCTCCTATAAATCCTTTGAAGATATGTTGTAATTTAGTATTTTAACCTCTGATAAGGTCACACTGAGGTTTTATGAAGAATTGTCTATTCTATTATATCTATTTCTAATTTTGGACCACATACCAAAGGTTGTAATTTGATGTTACATGTGTATGAAACTGAAAATTTGTGTTAATTCAGCATCCCTCTTCTGGTTCAGGAATGTCCTGCAGTGTGGACTATGCTTTATGAAAAATAAAAACCTGAGCATTGACTGTGTATGGGATCGTCCTAAGTGTTTCTAACACACAAAAATATTGTATTCGCTGAAAGAGACTTGAATTTGAATGCAACGTTTCTTATTTCAAAATAGTAGTTTGGAATCAGTGACTAAACTGGGAAAATATAACAAGGTTGGGGGGTGACAACTTTTAAAGCTAGTAATGGTGAATTCAGGGAAAAAATATGTGACAAATTTGTTTCTTTTTTTTTCTTTTTTTTTCTCAGGGTAAGGCCAAGTGATCAATACACTGCTAGCCTTGTGAATTGATCTTTACCTATTACAGTGTACAATGGGTGTCCTCGGTGTTGCCATTTGGCCAGCCTGCCATCAAATCTGCTGCAGCGTGCAACCTGTCAGATAACACAGCTGAGAGCCTTTCTGCTAAAAGAGCCACACTGCACAAATCAATGTTAATTTTTATTTTTTTTTTTACAAAGTTTCCAAAAAGAATTGTCCCCAAAGTGCTAAAGTAAGTGGGTCAGTCAGTCAACTTTTTAATATAAGGAAGTCGAGATAAAGTAGAGCAGCTTAAATGACTTCCGCAGGTTGACCTACACGTTTATGACAAAGACCATATTTTCATGAACATACGTAGATATGTAGGACTCAATCTGAGGTCTTCTTGCTGCATGAGCACCTTTACTCACATGCTGACCTGTACAATTCTGATCATTCACATAGAGATGATTAAATTGCCTTGACTTTTAAAGATGAAAAAAGGACAGGAGGTAATTATGGTAGGCACCTCAGACAGCATGATTTAATATACTGAATTATCAGTTCCAAGCTGGTAATCGTTTTAGTACAGATGGATGGGTGAAAGCAAAGAACAGTTCAAGAGTGTTGAAGCGTGTGGGTTTGAGATGATTCATGTTGAGTTTTAAACAGATTTAGTGCATTAGTAGTATTTTGCATTTTGGCATTATGTAAAGGCATTATGCAGATAATGCCTTTTAAACTTTGTTTTATACTTGAGTGAAAAATTAATGATACGAATGACCTCAGCACTGGAAAAGTTGCTTGGCCTGTAACAGTGACAAAATGATACCTTTATTTTTATTAAGTGATACATTTAAAGCTAACTTCTTCACTTCAACTTCTACACTGAACGCTAATAGTCAAACAAATTATTGTGAGTATTAGAGTACATATTGACGTGGATGTTTGTTTCTGATTTTCCTTTACTCTGTGGTTCTGTTGCTTTTCCTTTGTGTATTATGATAAAAATCTCTGGACATGAAATGGCATGAGTTACATTTAAGGTTATCACACTGATGATAAAAAGCCTGTCATTAGGGGTGGCAACAGTTCACCCGGTCCGCAGCAGAAGGGCAGAACACCTCCCAATCCACTTAATAGAAACTCCCAACAACACCGACCTGCTTTGATCCCTGTGGGTCTGGTCGCCATCTGTGCTCATCACCCATCTTTGTTCGCACTTACCACTGTATTGTATCTCTGGCTTGTGCAGCTCCTGCCTTGAAAAGTGGGTCTCCAAGTTGGATCCCTGGAGCCGCGGCATTCATCATCAACAAGGTGGTGGACAGACTTGGAGTGTGTGTGTTTCTCTGCCTTCATACGGGAGGACAACTTTGTAAAGGGTAATCTAGTCCTGTCAGCCCTCCCCACATGGGCACACACACACACACACACACACACACACACACACACACACACACAGAAGGTAAGGCTTCATTACGATCACCAGCTGGAAAGACACCTCACGCCATCCATCACGCCAATGCAGTGTAGGAGATGGGCCACACATGCACCGATTTCAACCCGGTCCATACTTTTCTTTACTTTGTATTTCTCATGTGAGATTATGTTTGTTTTTTAATTTTCTTTATAGTGATGATATGTCTGTAAATGTTACATTAAAAATAGGGTTGTATTTTACACACCTGAATATTCAGGCTTGGGAAGTAAAAGATTGCAAACAATTGAGTTATGTAATCAGGACACAACAATATAGTAACTGTATCTTGTTAGAGTACAAAAAAATAAACAATAAAACTACATTACAACTGAGTAAAAACAGTGATTACTCAGGAATGCATTAAAAAAAACTGTAGCTGCAACACACAAATCTATTAGATCTGAACATAAGGCTTAACAGCTGCTACCTCTAAATATCTGTTTGACTGTTATTATTAACATTGTGGTAAGGCTGAGCAGTAAAACATTCACAAAAACTTAACTGGCTCATTTGTGCATGTTATACTGTATATACCCGGTTATGCTATTTAATGTCAAAATGTGCATAAAACAAGACTTCCAAGTGAAGTAATCCAAAAGTAATCTGTCATTACATTACTTACATTGGTATTAGGCTTGCATAACTTATCACATTTTCTAAGTTAGTAATCATACTGGGATACTCAAATGCAAAAATTGTCCTCAGATCACTTCCTCAAACAGTTTTCTCTGTCACAATGCGATAGATTTATGTAAAACAGCTGACCTATTCTTGGAGAAGTATTGCTCTCATTCAGACTTCATTTGTACATGAAGGTCGTGATATTAGATTGCCCTACTTATTCAGTGAATCCAGCCATATAATGTCTTCTGTGCTTCAGCTGAAAAAGTTACTGAAGTCTAAGAAAGTAAACCAAAGGACACAGGGTGTACCTCAACCAGAAAATAGTCTTTGTGCTTTGAAATAAACTGGGAAAAGACATGACCATGGTAGAAGAGAAAAACTAAGCTCAAGAAGCACTAATTCAGAGAGATATTTACAACTAGTTAGAGTTATTACTTAATTGTAGACTACCTGTAGTTAACATAAAACCCCGTAGAGTGAGTAGAATACATCACGCATTTAGATTATTGTTGCCAGGACATGCACAACATTATATCAGGTCAGTCTTGATCAAATTTACCATTTTTACCAGCATTGAAACAACACAGATAAGCCCGGTGGCAATAAAATATGTAAACATCTGTTGGCAGACCTAACCCAATTAGCATTCAAAAATAACTCTGCATATAAACTGTTTGAGTTTGGTTTCAACCTGCTGTGACAAATTTACTGGGTGTCAGTATTTTGTTTTTTGAAGGATTTCAGTGAATTAGATGAAATTTTCATCCATGTACCAATTATATAATCCACATACAGTATATGGGACTTGAAAACAAGAGTTAAGCCTTGTAATAAATATTCTTGACAGATGAATGCCTTCAATACAAACTCATTTACCAAGGTTTTGTTTGTTTGGTTCGTGCTATTCGGTAAATCCAGCCTCCTATTGTGCCATGCTTCTTCAACACATCACTCACAAGCCTTTGAATAGATTTTCAATTGCAAACTGACCCAATTCTGACAGTCGAGAACACGAGACACACAACAAGCCGAAGCAATGTTTTGGCACTTGCACAATTTGTCAAATTGTCTGGATCAGAGTATGTTGTATCTGCTGAGAAGGAAAGTAGAGCAAGAACATCTGGCTTCATTCACTGATAGAATTGCTCTGAATGTGCCTTGTGTGTTATGTTTTTGTCTTTTGTGCTTTAACAATCTACCTTGGCTGCACAATTCGTTGTAATGTTTTGAATAATGATATCATCATTGCTCGGGATGACATCTTACACCGTCAGACAAGAAAGCAATACTCAGGTGGTTGGAAAAATGGGCTCGGCTCTGGCACATACATCATCCTGATGAGATTTCTGGATGAAAGAGGGAGAAAGAAAAGGGAGTGAAAGCCTGCTGCTTGAATGATAGTGGGCTAAATGTCTGTTTAGTGCAAAAGTTTGTTTGTTGTTTCAAATTGAAGCCTTACTCTATTCTCCCATTCTCAGCCAATCCCAAGTGTTTAGCACGACCCAAGGCTGAACTCGTAAAGTACATCCATGGTCTCCAACACAATGGGAACTAATTAAAACAGGAAAGGGGAAGAAGCGAGAACAAGGCGAAGGAAAGTAAATGGTGGATGGGGTGAAATACCAAGGGAGAGGTGTTGCACATTGCAGGTCTTTCTCACACTGAGTTCAGATGCATTGGAATAGTGTACGCTACAAGAAATAGGGCATTGTTTAAAACAGTGATTCAGCAAAAAAAAAAACAAAGAAACAAAAAAAATTATGATCTGAGACACTTTGGAAAGTAACTTTATCTCAGTTTGATGGAAACATCAACCATAATTAAATGGACCATGAGCAAATGTTTTAGTTACAAAGAGTCATATAAGAAACAGAATTCTTCCAAATATATTGGCGGCAGTGGCTCAGTGGAAGAGTGGCTGGTAGGTTTGATTCCCGCTCTCCCCACAGGTTATACTGTCGATGTGTCCTTGGGCAAGACACTTTACCCACTTTGCCTTGTATGATTGTGTGCCGTGGAATGGCTGCCACGTCTCGGTCAGTCTGCCCCAGGGACGCTGTGGCTACAGATGTAGCCAACCACCACCTGACATTATTTTATTTAAACAAAAACAGGCCAACTGGTTCAATTTGACGTGACAAAAGATGATTAAACCTTTTGTTTAGAAGGTTATTTGTTGATTAAACCTAAATAATTCCTCTCAAATCTGCAGCCTCAACTCCATTTCAAATATTTAACGCTAGAAAAGCCTCTACTGTATATAGTTCCTACTTACATTCCTACTACATCACAAAGCCCAATGTGCAATATTATTCAACATTTTGATCGGGCAAACAGTTAGATCAGCTTATGACTTGTTTGTTCAGTAATTTGCCTGAAAAGGGACAGGTCTGAAACAGCAAAGCTTTTAAGATACATTATGATCCCTTGTTGAAGTGTAATTTTTCATACAAGGCAAAATGTTCCTGCGATTTTGTATTGGAACAAAAGGTCCAAATTGACAATAGCAGCAGACAAGAAGCAAGTGATGAATTCAAACAGTTGAAAGTATCTGGGAAAAGCAGAGATGGTGACGTTAAAACAGCCCTATCCTGACTGCACATTTGTTCATATTGGCTTTTTTTTTTCTCTCTAATTGTGTCGCCTTGACAACGAGAACAATGCTGAAAAGCTCTTTCACTTGCAACACCGGCAGAAAATGATTTTCTCCATCATGCATTTAGCAAGCAATTAGTGGGACAGACAAGGAATTGAGCTTAAAAAACTGGTGTATCGTTCCTGCTTTCAGAAAATTGAGTTCGGGGAAGTAGCGGGTGGGGCTGGTGAGTGGAGAGGAATTTTAATGTAGTAGGAAAGACAATTAAAATGGTTAAAATGACATAAAATAAGGTTGAAGGACAGATAAAAGAAATAACAAAAATAGTTTTGTCACATATAGTTAATGTGTAATTGTTTATAGACGTTAGTGTATTTTCTTAACAGGGTTTGTAAAATATTTATTGAATATTGGGGTGCATTGTGGCAGAGGGGGTAGCACTCATATATACTTCACAGCAAGAGGGTTGGGATGAATGCCTATATGTCGAGTTATCCATGTGTTATTGCAGATTTTCTTTGTATGCCATCCACAAGCATAAAAAGTGACTTTACATTTATTTTGTAAAAGTTAAGTGTTTGAAATTGAATGAAAATATTAATACTCAAGTGCAATCAAAATGTTTACAAGCTTGTTGTATCAAAAGAAACTCCATGTGTGTTGTCCAGTAAGCCCCAGCTCTGCTTATTGTGATTTTCTGAGGCAATACAACCTCCTTACAGATGCATACAGCATCGTAGGGCTTGCACACAAGTTTGTGCTCACCCTGTCTATAACACAGGGAGCGTGTGAAAGAAGCTTTTCCTGAAATGAATCAGAAACAAGCTTAGGTGCTCTCTTTCACAAAAGCACCTGCAGGCGTTTATGCTCATGGCTACACAGCCAGATGTGCTAAAGATGCTGGAGAGTGAAAATATTATAGAAGGTGTAGCAGAAAAAAGTCAGTTGCTGCAGAGGTTAGTGTAAAAAATGTAGGTTTACTAATACATTAGCTTTTTAGTTTTTCTTCCACTTTTTTGTTTTTTTTTTCAGGTTTGAATTGATAAGGTTTGAAATTATAATATTAAATCGGTCATTTTATTTGTATTTTTTGGATTCAGTTTTGCATTCGATATATATGCAAACATATAGACTTTTTTTTTTTACATTACACAAAACAAACCCAGCAGTTGACAAAGTGGGCCAGTCTGTCAGGAACTCCCGGGCAACTTTTTCTTCTCAGAACGCATAAATCCTTTAGTTCCTAAGTGAGTATGCATCCTGAAATGGGTATGCATAAGTGGCTCTTTATACATAATACATATTTGATATTAAAAAAAAAAGTTGAAACAGGTAATGTCAGAAAAACTTACAAAGTTGATCAAAAGTGGCAAACTAAATTGTGAAATAGTGGAAGCACAGTTAGAAACGAGATGGTGCCAGTGGGAACCAGGTGCATGCTGGGATGTCTGCCTTTTCAGAATAATGTGCACAGCCTGGCAAATGCCTCCATCATGAAAACATGACAATGTCAAATTGCCTCTCTTTGCTCCAAAATTACATGTCATCATTGCTGTTCTGTGCACAGTGTTCCCAAAAAGGACACAAAAAGTAATTTGAAGTTCTGAAGTACATGGATGTGTGAATATACTACATATTTCACTTTATTTTTTACAAATATAATTGTTTAAAGCAGCAGTGTTTCATCCGGCAAAGTGGCAGTGGAGAATATTTACTCTGGCAGTGTAATGTGTGGAAGTGATAACAGTCTTTCATTATGCAGGTAGTGTGTTCATTTTCTGGTGACAGTCGTACACACTGTGGGTCATGTACACTCAACACTGCTGGCTGGCAATAAAAAGACTTCAGAGTCCAATCAGTGTGGAGAAGTCGAACTGCTGTCAAAGCAACATTTCTTCACAAATGTACAATGAGGAACAGATCAACTGACACAGCTGAAACACATTTATGTTTAAACTGACATGCTTCTTTAAACTTTAAATGTGCTCATTTTACATTTATAGATTTTTGTTTATATAAATTGTTTGTACTTTTCCCAGAGAATGAGTACTAAATATCAGCCACAGAAAAAAAAATGTTTCTTAACTAATTTAAAGCAATAAATAGCTTTGCTATTATTATCTTTTCAAGCCATTATAGAGAGCAATTGCTTTAAACATCTTATTTCCATTCAGCTGTCATGGCAACATCCTTTACCTCTAAGTGTTTGGATACTGTTATGTACAACAGTGCACCCAATGACTGCAATGAATTACAGAGAAGTACATCAGCCACGAAGTTTGACACTAGGAATTATGACTTAGCATCAGGGATTTGAATTTAGTGATATTTAAATTTTGTCCTGAAATCTACTTTCTTAATGTGGTGAGGAGTGAACACAGTCCAGAGTTAAGCAATATTTTCATGGGATTTATTTTGCTACCATAAATGTGCACGAGCTTTTCAGTACATACAGTATCATGTCCATGCTAAACCCTTGCACGCTGTCACAGTCAAACACCAATGAGACATTTTGAAGACATTATGTAAAATCAGGTCAATCCAGTCATACCACATGTCATTTATTTTTTTGTTTCATTGTGTTCATGTTGTATCATCAGTTCTACATCGAGTAGGGGACTAAAAGCAATCATATACTTTGGCTGTTTTTGAAATTGCCTACATTAAAATAGATATACGGTTATACGGTTTTGGACAAACCTCCATGTCTCAAATCATGAGGATTATGTTGGTCATAATGAGTATGGACCACTGAGGGGCTAAACACATCTTTTGAATCCAGCAAAAATCTTGTTATGGATTTTCCATGTCTTGACACCACTGTCACTAAGCTGGACCCCCACGTCCGCTCTTAATCTCCCTGTGTAGAGCCTCACCTGCCCATTAGGTACCTCCATGTGTTTGTCCCACGTTTCCTCTTCCCCTTTTCATTACTTCCTTGCTTTCTAACTACCCAGCTGTGTCTCTGCATCTCATGTTGCCGCCTGTTTGCTTTAAAAAATAAAATAAAAAAACAGAAAGCACATGGACTTTCACTCAGATGCCTCTGAATTTCTTTAAATTACTTTTTTGGTTGCTGTGTTCATTCCCAGCAACCCATCTGTTAATTACAAATTCAGCAGACTGTTTACTCTCTCAATTAATTTAAAAGTGATGTTGTACATAATAGTGAGATGACTGTAATATCTCCAACTGAGTAAAAAAAGATAATAATACATTTTCTCTTCTTTGGTTTGGCCATGCTCACTTTTAACTTTCTGTAAATGTAATTTCTGCAATCATACAAACAAAAGCTTGACTTACTCAAGCTAATTGTCCCTAGGCATGTCTATCCATCAAGCCTATTACTGCCCATGATGCAGAAGCTGAGGTAAAATATATCTTACACTGTATTTTTTACATAACATTAAAGCCCCAGCCTCTGTATTTTAACAACACACTGGAGCTACATACTGTACCTGTGATAGTGTTTAGCTGGTTTAGTTAATAATTATGTGCAGGTACATCCCTCCTGATGTGCACTTCATCTATTCATGGATTTAAAGGCTTTTTTTTTTCATGATTTCTTAACATTTTGTGTGAAAATGTGTCAGATCCTATGCTATTCGCACGTCCATGCACCACGTATCACCATTGTGCTTGTCATGTTTCACACTCATCTGTGTTAGCAGCAGATTAAAGTGACAGCCAGTACAAATGTATGTTTGTGAGTTTTAAAATGCATCTTTCCTCATCACTTGAGGGATATATTAGTGTTGCAGTGATTAAGACCAGCCCGAACCATGTTATGGGAACAGCTTTGTAAGGTTTAAGAGTCATTTTGAAATCAAACTCATTTCCACACATGGTTTTAAATTAAAAGTGACCAGAGCCACTGTTTGTTTCAGTAATTATTGTGGCAGACAAGAAAACATCACTCTTCTAAATGCAAACAAGATTGTCACTAATTTCTAGTTGAATTGTTTATTTTAGTCATCAAAGAAGGCCAAGAGTGGGTCATGGTGAAATTTACTGTCTGTATTTTAGCACTGTTTCATTGAAATCTCTTCCCAGGTATTATTATTATCCTTTTATTGTCCACGTGGAGAAATTCCTAGCTGGCAGCCACCACCATGTTTTTGATGTTGGCGGGGGAAACCAGAGTACCTGGAGGAAATTTACCCAAGCACCGAGAGAACATACAAAGGTCCTCGGGGGTCAAACCCTAGACCTTCTTGCTGAGAGGCGAGTCTTGGCTCTGTTCTGAACAGTTCATATGGTCTACAAAATATCTTTAGCTTGAAGCCATTTATGTGAGGTAATGTAAAGGGAAGTGCCAAACTTACTACGTGTACCTACTTTAAAGCAGAACTAAAGAAGATTTGCACAGCTCCCCCTACAGCTTCCTTCAGTGAATCACGTCGTAAATACTCCTAGTGCGGCTCTGGACAACAACACTCACAGCCACACTAGTTTTGCAAAAAAATACAGTACAAGAAATAAAATCCTCAATGTTCATTTTAGAAATTGTCTTATAAAGTCATAATATATACATTGTTTGATTGTTTTATTCTCTGTCAACCAAAACGTTATATGTAAAAAAAAAATCTCCTCTGAAATATTGTTTTATCCCACTTTATTATTTTGTGTCTAATTTATTTTACATTTATTGTACATTTTCATGCATTGGGTCTAAAAGTGAAGCCAGTTTCTGACGCTATGTAAACAATATTTGATGCATTTAGTATACTTTTAAAACTACTGTTTGAACTGCCGTTGTCTTACATAAAGCGTGTAAATGAAACAAACACTCATCGAGCAGTAACATAGCATGCTTTCATCTCTGCGAGCCGTGAGCTAAATAAATGTCACATAACTAGCTATATCTACAAGGACAGCTCAACTTGCTGTTTTTGGCTTACACACTGCTACAACTCATTTAACCATAAAGGAAAAATGTTACTTAGTTTTGCTTTGAGACTGGAAAGAAGCAAGTTTTTATTCCTTGTCTTTATCAGCAGTTTCCAATTAGAAGAAGCATTTGCAATAAGAGCTACAAATCTATTTAAACAAAGTTCAGAGGCACAAAAATGCTAAAAAATCAGACACTGCCTTAAACCAAATACCATTTCTCCATATTGACTTATTGTAGTAATTCCCCTTCATTACTGATTTGCTCTTGTAAATGCTAGAAAGAGCCAACCCTGAAGATTTTGAGAGCAGCAGAATATTTGTGGTAAGTCTCGTCACCTTGCCCCACACCACTCACATAGAAAGAAGAAGATAATTGTTCTATTTTTTATAATTTCATTTTCAGTTTTTGTGGGTCCGGGATAACAATAGAAATTGATTTCAGATTGTGATTTGAGGTTTCTATGTAATGTACTAAGTCCCCGAGGGAAAAATTACCATTTTTAAATGCTAGTGTGATTCAATCCTGAGGCTACTAAGAGCTGTGGTGCATGGCAACTTTCTAGAATTTTTTTTGCCAAGCCTGTCTTGTATAATTGGAGCTGGTTTCTTTTTTATTTTACTTAAGGGTTTGGATATTTGCTGAACAATAGATTATGAGTTTGGTTAATTGGACTAGAGATACTATTTTGCTGCATCCACAAACATAAGGTCATTGTAGTGTTTGACCATGTTCATACACTTTTGTACATTTGGCAAGGAGAAAGAAGAAAATGTTTTTTTGGGTGAATCCCAGTATGTAATGATCCTCTTGACATGAAATTCATTAACCACTGGTGTGATCCAACCCTCAGCATCCTGAGACGTGCAGATTGCATTAAATGTGCTGGCCTTTACACCTGTCTCACACCAGTCATGTATAATAGGAAACTACTTTTTTACTCTCAGTCAGTTTGTGCTGCCCAGTGTGAAATAGTAGTTTCAGCTTTAATTGGAGTCTTGGTAAGATGGGGGATATTTTTCTTGTCTTATTTAAAAAGTTAAAGAGGCATTTCTTTTTCTTGTTTATCTCTATTGCAGTGTCTTGGACTGCTTCATGTGCTAAACACTGATGAGAATTGATAGCCTACACTATAATTAACAAAGTAGTATTTTCTGCAACATTTATTCTTGGCTCACTTTTGAAATGCTGTCAATATATTTAAGAAACAAATTGGTTGGATATGGAGCCAAAATGTTAAGTCAAGGTGATAAAAATTTCATTGCAATGTTTACTGAAGCCTCAAAGCTAAAATTTTCCAGTGAGCCGATCCTAAAGATAAGATAGTGACTATTCTGCCTGGTGTGATTCTCTATGCACTTTTGAGAAAAGTTTGTCTAGACTTTTATTTGACTTTTAATTTTATATTCAAGATTCTGTGTAAAGCTTAGGAAAAAAAGCCCCACTTTAATCAGGTATACTTTAAGGTGTGTGTAATTTAGTAAGATCTAGGCAATCAATTCATTCCCTCGAATTCAAAGAGATCAAACAAGTCTTGACCTCATTCTTTTCCCCGTTCTAAGCATTTCTGATCCACCGGGGATCAAAAGTAACTGACTGTGATCACTTTTTATCTAATGAAAATTGAGTTTGATCTGTTTTAAATGTTTTTAAAAGTAAAAACTGGAACTGTGCTTTGACTGAGCAGAAGGCTCATTGCAGTCTGTTCGTGTAAACACATGACCACTGCTTCACACACACACACTGCTCACACAACCACACACATATGTTCATGCAAAAAGTAGCTAATACCCAAGCCAATAACACAAACACATGCAGAGACAGACAATAAAGTGACCAACTGTCCTGCTGTCTATTTAGCGACGTCGGGTTTTGTCCACTGTAAATGAAGCCCTGTCCACGGGACAAAAGGCAACAGAAGTCGGGGAGGCGGGCCGTCGCAGTTGTTGTGTTCTGCTAATAATGGGGAGGAGGATGCTGGCATTCAACCGTGTGGAACGGGGCCATGGAAACAGATGTGAAGGAGGGAGCGAGTTTCTGGTGACATGGGGGCAGAAGCACAGAAGTATAAGCAAAGATAGGAATTTGAAGACAAAAAGTAGCAGAAGATGATAAGCAAGCAGAGATAAGGGAAGGTAGAACAAAAGGGCAAACAATAGTTGGATTGTAAAACCGCCTACTGCCTGGTACTGGTGCTGACGGGACAATTATTAGCGAGCACAATAAGACAAACCTCACTGTTACCCAGGTTTACGTGGCATGTTTTGTGACGTGCTTAGATTAATTGAGGCCTGATGCTACCAGCTGAGCAAAAGCCATCATGGACTACACAACACAAAGGCTGTACCTAACAGTCTAGTATGTAAAAAAAAGATACAATGAAAGTAACATTGTGGACTAAAAAGTAGTGCACTTAACATTTCCCATAATGCATTGTGAAAAGAAGTGAGCAGTATTGGTCACTAGACTAGTTAAAAACGTTCACAAGGCTTTGTGTAATTGGTCTGGTAGAACAAGGGTATTTTAGTGGAATCTAATCTATAAAGTGCTGTGCTCTTTGTAGTGAATGAGGAACTAAAGAGTGGTTTTGGACCCAGTCTTTGTTTTGTCTGTCAAATCATTTCTTTTTACTCTCTGTTTTCAGTTGTTGCAGTACTTTAGAAGAACTGGCAAGGGATAAAATCAGTTTTGGTTGATGGTGGCACTTCTGGGGTGCATGGATGTTATTGCTCAACAATCATCCATTGACTGTAATAGTCTGGCGAAATCGTAAAGTTGTATCCCTTAATGTATTGTTTCCATCCTATTATTTTAGATTGCTGTCAGCACACACCTAATTTAAAAACAGGCTGGAGCAATGCTACTGAGACAAACCATACACTCTTGTAAATGGAGCCAGTAGGAATTTGATTTTAAACACTTACGTCTAACTTTTATGTATCACGCATTTGTGTTGATAGTAGTTTTTTAAGTTTTAGGAGGTCTGTGATATGCTATAAAATTATATTTTTACTGGCCAAATTAGCAACTATATAACCAAATACCCATTTATCCTGCCTGCTTAGCCAATGTCAGGTTTGGCTGACAGTTACCTTCTGTAGAGAATATGTTAGCATTAAGTATCTTAGAGATCTTCATTTAACCATACAATTTATACACTTGATAACATATGTGGAGAGCAGCTTTAGCAAAAAAAAATATATCACTTAAAAAGCCAACATATTAGTGTTGTGGAAAAAAAGAACCGCCTTTAACTGTGGGGAAACTAAGCAGAGTGGGGGAAAGGAAGCTGCAGTGGCTGTGAAAGTGAAAGAGCCCTTTGTATGGCCTCTTTCCCATAGTGCAGTGTTATGACTCCAGCATCTGAACCAGTGCCTGGCCACTACACACACTGACACACTCAGACACATGCATAACGTAGATGACAGAGCACAATCACATCTCACTCCCATTCTCCCTGCTCTCATCTCCCAGCTCATCTTGTACCACTTTCATTCACACTCCCCCAGCTCCTGCCATTTCACATGCGCACACACAGTCACGCACATTTGGAGCACTGTTCTCTCGGTTGTGGTGAATATGCCTCTTATCTATCTTATGCAATGCTATGTAATAGTGTGACCATTACAGAGCAACGGTGGTGACGGCTGCACTGGGTTAGTGGGAGCAAATCTGGCAGAGATCCTCCATGTCTCCATTGCTTTGGCCTATTTTCTTTGCTTTTGTACTCCTTCTGTCTCCCAGTGCTTTTGTGACATGGTTGTCATGAAAGGCACTTACGTGTATACATGCTATTCTTTAAGTCAGAGGAACTTATCAGAAAGTACTTTTAGTTCTTTGCTCTCATTTAAATAAGAGGCACTTTATAAGCGGGCGCTTTTTGCAGAAGCTTGCTTATCAGCACTTATCTACATAGAATTACAGCGACAAAAATTGTCGGATCAAGACCATGTGGAATGTTGGTGTCATTAGAGAGCGATTTTATGCACAGCAGCTGAGAATGTGAAATGTCTTTCTTTTTAAACCAACTTCCCACACACACATAGAGAAAAAGTCAGAGATAAAAACTTCAGATGTAATAAGTGGGAAGTCCGTAACACTTCGTGACCCTCTACCTCACCCCACACACTCCCCGCTTTGCCTGTCAGATGCGGTTAATGAGAATCTCTCCTCACTCTCCCAAAGACTGGTGTTCTATAGAGAGTGGCCTGCTGGGATACATGCACTCATATATTAACGTGCATACAGAGAGGTACCACAGGACCCCGAGCGTCTTGTCATCACACTGAGAGGAAGCTGCTGGCCTATTGTAGACCCCTGTGGCACTGGGATCACCTCTTATCCTCTACAAACACACAGCACACAGCGGGCAGCTTAAAGCCACAAACACACACATCGGTGCTCCTAAGCCTTTATAAGCATCCTTTTTGGTTATTTCTCTCTTCAGCGCCCATTTTAATCACACTTCCCCCTCCCATTTCTCCATCTACCCCCTGTCTATTTCATTTTCTCTTGCCCTCTCTTAATCCCAGCTAACATCCATCTTGCTAATGCCCCCCCATCACTTCCAAACACCAGTGACCCACCTCCTTCTTTCCCCTCTTTGGAGACGACTTCTCCACGGCTTCTGCACTCCCATTCAGCCTACTTGTCCCAATGTATTCATAGACATCACTGATGGAGTGGGGAGGCTTTGTCAGCAGGTCAACCCCTTATAACCCCCTGCTGACCTCTCAGTCTACATACACACACACACATTCACCTACTATACCCCTCTCACTTGCCATATGGCATGGCCAATGAAGGGCTAACAAAGAGGGCTAAAGAGGTGTCAGCCAGGTTCGGCATGAAAAGCAGAGCCTAAGCAGCCGGCCAAAAGAGGCAGGGCCCAATAGATGAAATTGATTTCTGTTTTGGAGGTGTTGAAAATGAAGGGGAAAAGAAAAGGAGGGGGGAGCTTCCGTCTTTTCTTCCAGCGTCAAACTCATTGGCTCAATGAAGAGTAATGAGAGGAGGCTGTGATTGGAGCACAATGGGGGCACACTTGATGGAGTGTTGAGCAATGCAGATCTATCTTCATCACTGCTGTGGATATGTCTGTATGACAACCATGGCACCATAGCCATCATCGCAATGTGTGTGCAATGTTATCACTGATGTTATGAATTTGTGCATCGTGTTGTCATCTTCATCACCGTCATTTGATTCATAGCGGTTACACAATTTTTCTATAGTCTGCCTTTATTTATTTTCATAACATTGTTTTTTATCACACGCCTTTGAAAATTCATTATGCATATACAACCTGCATTCTATAACCACAGGTCTTCATCTATTACAGGCCTACAAAGTAGTGGAGTGTACTTTCACAAATTAACACCAAGAAACAGTAGGTTTTGTCTTGGGCCAAGCTTGAGCCAATGTTATTGTGATAATGCATCAAAATACACCACTGTAAATTACAAATGTAGCCAATAAACAGGCGTCCCTATTGGCTTCACCTCCATGTTGGTCTAAATTCTTGAATAAATGACGTTTATTTCATGCATTGTAATTCTAATTTACATACAATACACAAAGTAAAAAATGAAGGTTTACTCACCCCTTGTAGAATAAACATTAATATTGTGTGGGTGTCCAAAGCAGGTGCATATCTCCTCATCAGTCTATATTCTTATTGACAACTGCACTCAGCTGAGAAATGATGTTGATCCAACACATTCAATTAGTCTGACATTGGCTCATCCATTGACAACCGGAATTACGAGAGATTATATGTTCTAACAGGCTACATTTGGAGCAGAATGGGCTGATTAATGACATTAATAAAAAAGTTTGTCCAGTGGGACTTTTGAACATTAATTGACAAGGGCCTTTAATCAAGATTTGGGTTTATTATTGGCATCTGTTCAATATTTGAAAAAGATGTATTCTCCTGAATGTGTAAGATAAGATAAGATAAGATAAGATAGCACTTGATTGATCCCACAGAGAAGAAATTCAGTTGTACAGCAGCTTTTAGACAGGTAAAGTGCAAAAAGTAAAAGCAAGATGAGCAATTATTGCTACACATGTGAATTATAAAGAAGACCACAGCGCAGTGTCCTGCATACTTCTAGGTTTTTTACACAATTGGAAAAGTCACAACTGAAAAAAAAAAACTTTATTAGAATGTTAGCTAGATGTTGTCTATGGCATGACTTATGTGTTAAAATGCAACATGTGTTTTAACCTAACTCTGCCAGATTGAACTTCTGCAGTACATAGTCTGTTGAAAGTATTTGCAAAACGATAAAAACGTTATTCTATCAATACCTGGTTAGTAATTGGATTTATCAACTGCAGTTTATCCGATCAGAGCAGTGCCATGTTGTTTACGTTCATCTTCAAAAACGAGCTGGTAAAGCCAGGGTTCGGACTGTGAATACTTTGGTTGGAGCAGTTCAAGATAGATTTGCATGAGCCTGTAAACCCCCAAATCTCACAGGAATCCAGCTGCAGCGCAAGGTTATTTTGTGTTTCCTCTGCAAGCATTTATCTGAATCTATAACTTACATAAGGACATACTTTTTCTGTTGCTGGTCTTGTTAGCATCTCTAAACTTGAGCAAGGTAGCAGTCATTTATGTAACTTAATCGACTCACAATGGAGTAACACAGCTCTAAAATTACTGCAACAACAAGCCAACTCTGTAGTCAGCAAAGTCTTTGCTGAGCACAGTTGAATATGCCCACTAGGAACAAGACACAAAAAATAGAAGGTGCACACTTTTCTTCTCTTTTGGTGCTAAGAAAAACCAAAGCCAACCCTGTCTGTAGCCCACCTACAGCAAACTAAAGTGTTCATGTGTGTGCACAGCAGCAGAACCTCGCACCCTATTTGAGTCACGGCCGATATGATCAGATGTCAGATCGTGAGCGCCTTGTGTCTCTTTGGCCCTTGGCGTTTCTGCTCAGAGGTGAGAAAAGGTCTAAACGCAGACGTAGTACAAGGTTGACTTTGATACTGCCACAGTGCAAAGATAGAGATCTGCTGAAACACAGACATTTGGTGATATTACACTGAAAGGGAATAATAAATGTTTTTACACAAATGCAGTGAGGGAGGTTAAGTACGTGTTAATGTCTTTACTGAATGTAAAAGCTTTTAAAAAGGCATAAAAACTTGAAAAGCATGTTTTTCTGCATGGTCCTGTTGGAGGAGAAAAGGGAGCCAATACAAGTTGTTTCACAAGGTTAACAGCTCCCACCTTTTGAAAACATTAATTCAAAGTTATCATTTCATATTATTAAATATTACCTATTGGCCATAGAATAAAGATTTTTCCACTTATTAACAGATTTACCACGTTTTACCAAGCTTTTCCTCAGCAGCAGTGGATTCAGGCTGGATGCTGTAGATCATGTTGTAAACTAATGAGGCAGTAGGACAGACATTCACAGTATGTACAGTTAGGAACAGACGCAGATCTCTGATCATTGCAATGTGCCAGTTTTGATGACAATGCTACAGATAATATAAACAAAGTCTCTCAGCATGATTCCAATCACACCCTCAGCAGTGGACTTCAGCGAGTGAGTCTCTTGAAGTGCATTGGAACAGAAGGGAGCTACTATTTCAAAAACCTCAGAGACACAGATTGAAAACATTTTCTATGGGAAATACATTGCACTATTTTAACATAATGTGATTGTGTTTATCTGGGTAAGGATGGATAGAAAAATGGAATGAAATACAAGCCTGATGTGCTGCCATCATGGTAAAGATCTTTCGATGTGCATCAATTATTTTTCAAATAGGTCCCACCTTACATAAGTACATACCTAAAATGAACGTTTTAATTAGGCATAAAACCTCATTTAGCTCACGGCTCACAGAGATGTAAGCAAGCTATGTTACTACGCAGTAAGTAATGTTTGTTTAATCTACGGCCTTTATGTGAGACAACAGCAGTTCAAAAGGTAGTTTCAATATTAAACTAAGTACCCTGAATAGTGTTTACATAGCGTCAGCAACTGGCTTGACTTTTGGACTCAATGAAAGATTTCACAAGGCCAAGGCTACTCAATTGTTATGACAATAAAATGTCCAATAAATTAGACGACAAAATAATAAAGTGAGAGAAAATGTTTTATGGCTTTTATAGATTTTTTTTTTTTTTACATCAAACGTATTTGCCATTTCTTTTTGCAAAACTAGTGTGGCTGGTGATTGTTGTTGTCTAGAGCTGTGCTAGGAGTATTTACGACAGTGTGATTCCCTGAAGGAAGTTGTAGAGGCAGCTGCACAAATCTTACTTAGTTCTGCTTTAATGCCAAAGGAAAATGTATAAAGGGCACTGAGCTGTAGTTCACTTGATGCAAGAAGTTGTTTGTACCTGTTAGTTGTTTTACTTTTGGGCTTTGGAAAAAAAAAACATATTGAGAGTTAATAACGAGAGAATTATCATTTTAGTACCTCAATGGTATTCCAGGGGGTGGGCAAGTTTAAAGACTGATTTAACCATATGTTTATTGTTAGATGACACAACTTATCTTGTAATTAAAGATCATTACCTGGTCATAATGTGGAAGCTTTTTGAATGACATGATACACAAGCATTTATTTGATCCTTTAGAAGAGATAATGGTTTGTCCTCAAAAACTGTAAGGAGTTGGTGAAGTATAGAAAACAGACTTTATAATGTGCTGTAAAGCAAATGTGATCAGTCGTGGACTAAGCCTGATTTTGAGGTAAGCACAGGATCTGAAAAAGAACTGTGGAAAATCTGGGTTACGTAAAAGAAATGGTACACTTTAAATCACTGCATACCTCTCCACAGCATGGATTGTTCTTAGTCCCAGAAATATTTGCCATAAATGTGAGTATTTTATTCAAGTTAATTTTCCACTATGAGATTCATTAAAATGGTTCAACTCCCACACACATTATTTAATTGTAAAGCAGCCAGGTGAAAAAAAAATGTTTCAAATCTGTAAAAGGATGAATTTGACAAACAACCCTGCATATTTAGTTGATGAAGACATACTTTTTTCTGTGCTCACCCTGCCTCTCCGCTCTCTCTCGTTTTTTAATTTAAACAATAATCTCCCTCAAAGAAATCCATTTTCGTTCCAGACACAGTATGTGTGACATCTATCAGAACCTTCCGATAATTGTTCAGGTTTACATCGGAATAGAGCTGCTGCCGGTTTTGCATTCTGCAGTCGTGACTGCCGTGCACGCACACACACAAGGCCACAAATCACAGGTCTCATTTAGTTTCCTTTCTGTGTTTTAATTAGAGCCGAAGCAGGCTAATCACCTCCTTAGTAGACAGCATCGCTAATGAGACGGTGAGGGAGGAGCCGAGAGGGATGCTTGGATAATTGAGAGGTGCAAAAAGAGGAATAGCCAAGGAGAAGCAAGACATGAGAGGTTGTTAGGAGTAAGCAGATTAGATAGATGGAAGAGGGAAAGGAGCGAATCAAAAAAAATCTTGAGGGTGAGTTGGGTGGATGAAATAAATAGTGTGGGTTTGAAGCCTGAGCTGACAACAAATGGATCAACGGGTCTGGAGAGAGCTGGACTTGAATGGGAAACTAGCAAAGCAGCAGAAGCAAAGGGGAACTTGAAGTAGTGTGTGTGAGAGAAAAGGCTGTGAGAAATAATGAGTGTCCCATACCTCCCACAAAGCCAGAGCCATGTCTACCCCCCCTGTATAGACTGCTCCTTTCATGCTGTCACCCAGTGAGTGCCTGAATAGCCTTTTATTATTCAACAGTCTGGGTGGGTCACAAGGGTCACGGCGCAGCCCACCATGCTGCCACCAGCAAACATCCAAACATACACTGTCGCCTTCTCTAAACGTTACCCGGGGCGCTTACGTGCATGCATAAGAAAGCATCTCAAAATAAAGAAGGAAATGGCATTGGTAAACACTTCCACATGTGACAGTACAGCCCTTTCACTGGACCATCTATTTCTACAGAGACACTGCTGTTGTCCGGGTTTGTCACAGACACCACCAAGGGAGTACACGTTGTTAAAATGATTAAAAAGGTCTGCAAAATAAAATACAGGCGACTAAACATTGCCACTGGGCACATTGGAGTCTCATTTGTAACTATTGGCAGAGGTCTGAGGCAGCAACAACAGCATTAAACACAACACCTTAAACTATAAATTGGAAATTTCCCTCCTGAAACCCTAGTTTACTCCTGAATTTCAGATTTAAAAGGGTTTACAGTTTAGTTAAGATGGAGGGAGTGAAGAGTTATTACAAAATAGTGCTTGGACATAACACAAACCATTAAAAGCAAAGGCAGACTGAGTTTAATGTACAAATACAGGGACTTCTAAACTCCTGATGTACATGTCGTAGATTAAGTCCACACTCATGAAGGGGTTTGGTGACAAAGCAAAATAAAGCAGTTTAAAAATTTGTTCTATGGAGTTTAAGTTTTTCTCAAAGAGACAAATGAAAAGTGTGCTATTATGCACCATTAGAAACACAATGCCTTCGAAAACCAGAACAGGATAATGTGCAAAAGGGTGCCATCACTAGAGGATAAGATGAGCCAATGACCAAACTTTCTACCCCTATTACACTTTGGGAATAAGAGCAGATTCAACAGTCCCTCATGAATTCATTAGAACACTTGTCCACCTCTTGTTAGCCTCTACACTGTAGCTATCTCTAAAACGCAGCGCTGTGAGCTTGTAACCTGGCATTTTCCAAAGAGTGTGTGTGAAGGTATATGGCCCTGTTTGTGCGTGACAGGAGGAAAAACAGAGATAACAGTAGCCCGCCGGTATCAGCTCCATCTTATCTCGTACACAGCCAGAAGCAGGAATACAAGCTAATTGGAAAGTGCCAGACACACAGCAGAATGGTGAAACACATCCACACACACACACACACACACACACCTTTTTCCCGGGCAGATGCGAGAATTGACAGAGGGATAGAGAGAAAAGAAGGATCGGGAGAGAAGGAAATGATTTGGCCAGAATGAGACAAAAAGAAGACAAGAGATGGAGGGCAAATTGCAAGGCAAGACGGGAGATATAAAATCAACAAGACAAACGGTAACTAAGCCGAGGTTCACTTTTTGAAATACCACCCGCATTTGTGTGCCTATTCTGTCTGGAGCAGTATTGACAACAACAAGCATTGGGGAAATAGACAAACAAATAGCACCATCACATTACAATCTTTCCACTTTGTCTTGTAATGAGTCACTCTATCAAATAGTCCTCTCTCAAATGTCAAGGTCCAAGGTATTTACAATATAGCATCTCATTGTGTATTTACAGTCACTAAAAAAAATGGTCGTCATTCATTACGGTGGATTTTGTCTGAATAAATCATGAGACATTGTGGGAGGTGTTAGAAAAGTCGTGATAATGGACATTGTGTGTATGTTTTTTATCACACATGAAAGCTTTCCCCCCAATCATTTTCCATGTGTGTGTTTATGTAAGAAAAAAAAATGTAACACATGGGCTTAGCTACAGCTATATTTAAAAATAATCAAGCATGAACAAAAAGCTGGTGTCACTGATGACGCTGCAGTGCTTGTGGGAATTCATTTAGATAATTATGATGGATCCTTGTTTGGTTAGCGGTTGAAAGGAGACAAATGTGTAGGGCATGCTAATACACAAAATGTTCCTGTGTTTCATTTTTCCACACCACATTTTATTTTAAATGATGCACGCTGCTGTATGTTTTCTGCTGAGATCTTTCCCTCCTCTCTTCGTTCTTGCTCCTGACAAGGCTCCTGGGAACTACATGCACTTCTGCAGCAATCTGTTTTTATTTTTTATTCTATTTATTAATTACTAATGCCATGAAAGAACCTTCTTGCCATTTGCTGTTTATTTGGCAAGGAAAAAGCTCTGATGTGAATTAATTGGTGGATAGTTGAGAAGAGCCAATAATAACAGCCTTGGGGTGATGCCGACTTGACAAGACTTGTCTCATGATTAGCAACGGCGATGAACATTTCATTCACTACCATGCATGTGCCGCAGAGCATTTTAAGACATAATACAAATGAATTTTAATGGCTCAAATTGTACTCCTGTTTGCAGTTTCTTTTCACCGAGCAAATTTACTTTTCAGTTCACCGAGTTCCTGCTACACCCCTAATCACTTTGCATACAAATTATACATTTTTGACATTCATTTGAGAGACCTATCATGGCATCAAATGTAAATTGAGAATAACTGCTGTCCAGGTTAATCAGCATGGATGGTCTTACAGTAAAAGTGTGGGGGAGTTGACGAAGTGATTGACATTAATTAGAGCGTAATGAACATACGAACGATTGAACCAACAAACCTAAATTAAACATGGGAGCGTTAATTGCCAAGAGAATGAGGAGTTTAATTGTGTCAGATTGGAGACATGTCACTGGTCTGTTCCTCCTGCTTCCCGTCTATCCATCCATCACCCTTCAGTCCATTCTCATATTTTGTTCGTGTTCTGTTTTTTGTCTGTCTTTCCCAGTCATTTGCGGTGAGTGTTCCCTCCATTCGCATCTCCTCCATCCTCCTCCTCCTCCTTCTTCCTCACTCTGCAACTTGCTGCCTGCTGAGCTGATTGAACATTTGCTGTTCACTGTTTGGATTCTGTCCCAAATCCCCTGCATAAACTTGAAACACCATGTTAAGCATTGCTCAATAGAGTCCAACAGCTTGTGAAATATGTGGTCAATTTGTCTGTGTTTACAACAACGCTGCATCCCGAAGCGATTCGGAAAAGAAAATGATTGTCTAAATCCACTTTATCTCCCTAACCTTTCCCAAGGTCTTCTTCATTTTTTCTCTTTTCTCAAATCAAATCAGCACAAGCTCAGGTGCAAGAGCCAGGCTGGCTCCTGTATAACTAATGGTTATGCCGAACACTGCAAGCACATTTAAAATATACACTCTCACATATAGACACAAAAAAGTAGTAACTCAGCCCTAGGTTGTCACAAATCAATCTGAAGTTTTGTTTTCATTAAGCAAAAGGTGAGAATTAGAGTGTGTGAATTTGACTAGAAAAATGTTTTAATCATCACCATCTCCGAGGCCAGAGGCTGCGCTGGAGAACTCTCCATCCTACCACTCCTACATCTTCCCCACCCACTTCAACTCTTTTCACTATGCCACTTTTGGTTCTTTCTTTTTTCCCCATGTCTCTAATTCCATAATCCTTTCCAGCCTCCATTCCTCTTTAACTACCTGGTACTTTAACAATCTCAAGTTTCCTAGTCTCTGAAAAAGACATTTTCCTTATACACCTTATATACCTTTTTGTAGAAACATGAAGAAATGATTTCAGCACAAACATTACATTAGCTTTTCTCATTTTTCCAGTATATCTCAGGACTGTGCCACACTAATAAATCTCTAAATAGAACTCATGTATTTTTACACACCATACTAATCCAGTGATAACAAAACTAAAGATGTTGAAGACATGTGCGTTTGCTTCTCATTCATTGTAAAACATCAAAGAAAGGGATGTAAGCATGTATCAGTTTTATTCTAAATGCTTCAAGGGACAGGAAATGGCACTGTGAACAGCATTGTTTTGTCACAATCTTTATGTATTTAGATGACTTTGTATAGACGTGGCCTGTAACAAGCCAGATATTACTTTGCGATAGTTATTCATGTGGCCTCAGACCACACCCATTTACTACACCTGAAGCCTGACTAATTTCAGCACCATGGACAGCATGAGGCATAAACCTCTTATTGGTCTCGACACTGGCCTGTCTTTACACAGCCTCTCCATTCACCCTGTTGCAGACACAATCCCCATTGTACTAGGCCCTATTCTTCCACACAACCCTCATTTCCACGCGTGTTATCACACTAAGAGAGGTTACAGTGTGTCTCGCTGTTTGCACTGCTATATGTGTGTGTGCGTTATCTGCCCTTAAGATAGAGTCGTGTCTGTAAAATCCTCCCCGGAGCGGAGATGAGTCGCCTGTCACTCATCGGTATGCGTCTTAGGGTGCTATTTTTTTCTTCTTTCTCTTTTTCCCCCTGCAGTGAGTGACAGTGGTGCACTTTCATGTCTGAACTGAGGAGAATTCTTCGTAATTGCTTTTAGAATGATGTTATTCTCCCTCTCTGGCGCTGACTCCGTCCCTCCGCAGCATCTCCCTGGCTCACTTCTGTACTTGTTAATGTATTCTCTGTCATTATTGAGACGGACAAAGGGAGGGGAGGTGGACACGGATGTTCTTTCTTTCTTGCTCTGAAAAACACTTGAAGTTGTTGCTCTATCTTTTATCCTAATGTGAAAAAAGGGAGAGAGAGGAGATAATGGCCTGAGAGAGAGGATTATCCCTTTTTCTCTTCAATAGAATTAATTTGTTAAGATTTTTCTATTTAGATGGCTATTCACACTAAAAATGATAAAAGAGCTAAACAAGCTACACAGCTGGGGATGTTGACGTGTTGCACAGTGCAGGCAAATATTACATCCAAACATCCGCCACTAGTGTCATTTGGGTAAGAGTTAGTAAACAGATATTTATATTCTCCTTCGTGTGATTCCTTTTATACCTGGTGCTACCCAGGATGCATTGTTTGAAGATGTAAACACATCACAATAGGCCTTTGAGGAAAATATGAAGAGGTCCAAAAAGCCCAAACCAACAGTGTAGCATGAAATATTTAAAACATGTTGTACATAACTCTCTACAGCTGGCTTTTTTTTACCACCAAAAGTATTTCTCCACGTCTTTGAAAAAGTAATATAAGTATATAATTCCACTTATTGAATATTTTAATGATATTGATATTTTTAGCCCTTCAAAATTGTTTGTAACAAAATATCATCTAACGCTTCTTTCCTTTTGTTGTTATTCAGCTATGAGACTGTGCACAGATGAATGCCGTGTTCTGGGACACTCTGACCAGTGCTGGATGCCCCCCCTTGTCTTGCCTGCCTCCTCGTCTGACTATCGCAACAACATGTACATCCCCGGGGAGGAGTCCTCCCAGCAGCCCCAGCAAACGGATGACGACCAGTCCTCTGTCGACTCGGAGCGCCGCAAGAGTTTCTCCACTTTTGGCAAGGAGCCCGGCAGTGAAGAAGCAGATGCCGGGGGAGTCATAGGAGGAAGTGATGCGTGCGGAGCGGGAGGAGGGGCTGGTTCCCTCCTCACTGAGATGAACAGTGTCTTTCAGAGGCTCCTTCCCCCAAATGTGGATTCCTACGCAGACTGTAATGAAACTAACCCACCTGTGACCTCATCAACCAATGAGAGGGGAACCGGACGTGCCAACACAAATGCTAACAATGCCGTTCCACAGGACAGTCGTAGGGGGTTGTTACCAGGGGGGAAAGGTCCAGCCTACCCTCCTGGTGTGGCAGCGTGGGCAGCAAATACCCACTATTTAAATCCAGGAAGTGGCTCAGTGGGGAACAACCACGTTTCCAACACTTCAACTTCTTCATCAACTACCACCACTGCCACCTCCACCAACGGACAGCCTCCACATCTCAAATGGCTCCCGGCTATGGAGGAAATCCCCGAAAACTATGAGGAAGATGACTTTGATGGCGTTTTTCATCAGGGTGGGAAGCGAAGCGATGGTCGTCATGACGCCAACATGGACGCTAGCGAGCTGGTACATGAGATTAACAAACTTCTGCAGGATGTCAGGCAGAACTAGAGTGACTTAGCATGGGTTCACTGTGTCATTGGGGGACATTTTATCACTACCTGCTTCTTTGTGCCAACATATATAAACAAAGACTGTTTCCAATTCACTGTAATGCTTGTCTTATGGTTTTACCAAATATCTCCTTGTGGAAAGTGCTTACTGAGACACTCTTAGAGAAAAGTGAAACAAAGCACTGAAGTGTCTTGAAGGCATCAAAGCAAGCATTCAAAGAACAGATTGCTCAAATGTTTTCACCATCTCTCTTGCTTGAATGAATGATTTCAAAAAGAGATCCACCAACAAACTGTACTCTTTCTTCATTCATAATGTTTACAACTTGACTCCAAGGGGAACAGTCATGTGATCTAGTTTTTGCTTTTACAGTGTACAGTATTGTACAGTGTCTGTGAAAAAGGCAAAAATCACTTGAATATTGTGCTCTGTCTCTGTTTTTGTTATTATGGAATGTAACTGTACAATTTGAACTTTGTATTTTAAAAATACACTCTTTTTTACTTTATATATTTATATGTGTTCATGTATGTTTGTACAGAAAAGAAAGAAAACAAATGTCTATTTTTTATAATGTCACTGCATGTCTTAATCACTAAATGTGTCTTGTCTTTTACCGTTTGTTTTATAAAACAACTGTATTTAAGTTTGTTATTGAAAGTGTGTGGGTGTGTCTCAAAATATCACATTCCAATGCAGTTTCATCTTGGAATTTGATTTTTGTATGGTATTATTGTGACCAGTGGGTGAAAATAAAGTGGAGAGATTCATAACCTTGTCAACAAACATTATTTGTCTTGACCAACCTAGTTTAAAACATTTCCTTATTACTGTTACATTTGCCCCTTTGTCTCTTAGCACCTCCTAATGTCCAAGATGAGTACTGCACAATAATCTGTATGCACAGCCAAAACATTCTGTGAGCTTTCTGGCTTCCTCATATTCACATGAAATGATAATAACTATGCTATTAGTCATAAATGTATTTCCAAATGATCTCTACAGATTAAAATTCATTTAGGTGTTAATTTACTTTCAGAGCAGGGATTCTCTGTCGTGCCGCCTCTCTCATCCATGAAAGCATCAAGATTATGGTAAATATGCTTCAGCAAATGAACAGCATCACTGATAATAGCTTCACATGATGTAAAATTGTGAGCCTAATATTGTACAACACACCCACATGGAATTGTAATAAAATTTAATCTGAACAGGAAGAATGAGTTCCACCCCTCCTGCTAGCACTGGACAAACAGCAAACCTGCAGCACACATGCAATGTGGAGTTTGAAGGGAGGGAAATTCAATGACCGAGGCTTAATGAAGCAATTAACCTCACAAGACAGAACGTTTTAAAAGGTAAAGGTTACAATTTGCATACACGCATGAAGCACAAACACTGACAATAACACACAAGTCTCTCACGCAGCCCACACCGTGGACAAATCAGTGACAGTGGAGAGGTCTGTGGTTATTCAGAGTTTTATTTTTCTTTGGAGACAGTGTAAACATATGATTAAACAGTGGTAGCACCCAAAGAGACGTCTAACGGTCTTTAGGTGGCAAAAAGGTTCTTATACAATGCTCTTATTTTAAGGAGAAAATGTCATCGAGTAAAATTGGTGTTTAGTATTCCCCCAACATTGGGGTCCTCCTCTAGAACTATTTTCAATGTCTGTGTAGGATCTGTATGTTGCCTGCATAAGCCAGCAGCACTATCTTTGTGTCAGATGTTAGAAGGATGACCAGGTCTCTGGTTCAGGCTGGTATGGATTTTAATGACTCTGAGTTGTTCAGTTCATTGCCACTATGTAATGTATGTCTCAGTGCTTTATTTAAACTCACACATCCAGTTGAACGCTTCACATCCACCAAACGTCCATCTGTAGAGTACTGCTTGATTTTAGATACATTTTGTGAATAGTAATCTGTCTCCTCAATGACTCTTTGTGGGGGATGTTTGATTGTGTGATTGACCGTTTGTTTCCATTAGCATAGCTAGTATTAGTAACAAGAGGATGCTCTGGCTTATTTAGTTAAACAGACCCTCTAACATGGTGTCTCTCCCTCTTCTTTGAAACATAAAAAATACACCTGTAAAAAACAAATCGGACTTGGTTGCAGTCTAAACATAGACACACAGACATGCTGCTTGTGCACTCACACCCTTACGAATACAAACATGTAATAATGAGCTGATTTGTCCTGATAATTAAAAAACCCAAGTCTCAATAAACAGCAAACACTGGCTGTGACAAGGAAACCTAAACATGCCTTATGCAAAATTAGTTTGCAGTCCATACCAAATAATATCAAATGCTCATTTGTGAGCGTCTGTGGTGCTAATTAATGGCTCTGTCGGTCATTAAGATTAGTTTAAAAAAATTAACCCAAAACTTACTGCAGTTGTATGTCCAAACGTTGTCAGATTAGATATGCAATAAGTGATGGATTATATTTAGCAACAAGAAATGTCTTTGGCACAGGGTAATGGTGTGTGTAATAGAAAAAAACATTGGGTGAAAGATCTGCTTGTGCTCATTTATTACGAGTCTGATAATTAATTTAGGACATCAATAGCAATGATGTAATGGCAAAATAGGAACTGCAGCTTATTGTCTTAGCAAAATCCATCATTACATTGAGCGCGGGTGCCTATCCTTCATGTCCTTAACTCATTATCATTCTATAACCTGTTCCCTTCTTCTCTCCTCCAGCATATATACTTCCATATCTCACTCTCATCTCAGCTATTTCTGTCTGTCCATCTGTCCGGATGAGACACACAAGCCCTGCACGCACACATTAATGTTTTCCACATGCAGCCTCCTCAGGTCACATCACACAATCATGTTCCCACACAAATTAAAATGCTTCATGCCTTTCCCATCTCATCATGCTCACATTTATCAGTTTCTTATTTTCCACTCAGATATCTTAAATTAGACTCTTGATCTTTATTTCCAGCCTAATTCTGAAAACTTTTTGATTGTCATGACAGAACAGGTTTAACCATGTTTTTTGAGGTTATTTGTTGTGTGGACATGAAGTGGACTCTCATTTTAAAGCCAAACATAGCACAGCGACCTTTCATACACAAACATGGTACTGGTGTTAAGGAAACCGGATATTGGCAAGTCTGTAATATAAAGAAAACTCAGCAGGTGGGAACTGTATATCACAACAAGTCAGTATGATGGAACACCTTATACATTTCTCACAGTAGCCCATAATATTGCAAGGAAATGGAATTTGTAAATGGCATGATAATTGACACAATTAATTCCCTTTAAGGTTTGAAGATGGATGCTTTGATAACGTTTGAGCAATGCTTAGAAAATTGCAAGATATAGCCAAATAACTTTTACATGCCCACACATTGCAAGCACATTAAAATCTTCTCTTCATTGTAGGCGGTTAATGTGAGCAGCACCATGTTAGTCTTTTTTCAAAAGTATCTGGCATTTTATATTAGCAGCTCTTACTAAACGGCTGAAAGGTTGGTCTTTTCTCTCAAAAGGCAAACAAGTGTCATTACCAAACCATGTCGCAGGTGGAACCAATGACATTAATAAAGATTCTGTTCCAGCAATCACTCGGCTGCAATTAACAAGGCCATTAGTTACACCTAGCTTTGTCAATTACAAATGTCAGCCAACTCTTCATGTTAGGAAGCCACTGTGATGCTTCACCGCAGTATCACTGAAACTATTAGCAAACAGGTGCAATATTAAGATTCGGGAACTGTTTTTTTAAGCTTAGGAAAAAAAAATATTTAAACAGCCAGCAGGAGCAAGGATCCTGCCAAAGTTGGTAGTTTGCATTCCATCTGTCTTGCCATGTGTGTCTTTTAAATCAGCAATCTGGATTAGCATGATGGACAAAGAGTCAAGAGAACATGACAATGCAGGATAATTATGTGTTAGTTTATACAACACATAATCACATGACCAGGTGGAAAAACTGTTACTAAACTGCTTAAAGCCTAATACATTTAAGGTGATATCATTTATCTGTTTCAAGTTGGATCTATTTAAATACAGTATAGGAAAATTAAGTAGTAGGATTTTGAATATTTACACAATCTCTGTTTTAATTTATCACCATACCTTTAGTATATAGATATGGATTTTTTAAAGTGTAAAAAGGACATGTTGAACATTTTCTTCAAATCAAACTGATAGAACCTGTACTATCCTTCAAGTGGCAATGGTAGTGAGCAGCGTTCACCCACAGAGAGACAGTCCGGAGTAAAATTCTCATTTGTTTTCTTTTTGTGTGGATTTAGTGTCAATGTGTGCTCAAGTTTTCTACTAGAACTTTAACTTTACTAACAAAAATACATAAAGAAAAGTAATATGATATGTCAAATATGCATTAAGTGTGAGAGAATAAATATGAATAATATGTTTTATTAGTATTAGATAATTTCACAACTTGATACTGATAAATTCCATCTAAAAGGCAGTCTAAAATAGTGAATGTTGTATTTTTATTGGGACTGAAGTAACACATTAGTCCAGGAGATGGCACTGTGGGACCTATCTTTCACCAACATGGGCTGTACCTTCACAGCACAAAGAGCTCCAGATACTGGCACACCGTCTCAGAGCCTCGCTCAAGAGCCTTACAGTGAGGGGAAAGTGCTATGGCTGAGTCATTTTGTCACTCTAATTGCCTTCCGCTTTATGCATCTACAGGTTTTTGGTCCTCTTTGATTCAACACAGTGTGAGATGTTAATTTCTTCGTGCGAGCGTGCTCTCTTGCACTCATTGTTGTGTCTGTGAGGAGTTGTTTATTATGCAGCCAGTGGGCGTGTGTTGCTCTGTATGTGTGTGTGTGTGCAGGGGGTGTTTGTTGCACTCACTCACATATATATATATATATATATATATACCCTCATCCATTGCACCATTTATAACTGGACAGCGTTCAGTCACAGACCACTCTTCCATTCGTTCACTTACCTGCTTTATTTTTTTCAATGTCTCCCCATCTTTCCTCCCTCCCCCCTACTCTGGACAATTGGATTAATGCAGAGTGATAGAAACTAAATACAGAATCTCGCTGCTGCAGCCAGTATCTTGGCCTCATGCCACTTCATATAGACACACACTGCTGCCACTCTACCCCGAGGCTAACTGAGCTAGCTTGATATCCAGATGGCTTAATTAGTGCATATAGACCTTCATCTACAGTCTACATTATACTGCTCTGTGTATGTCCACATGTCATGTTGTATTGTCGGAGCGTGTTTCCCTGACAGTCACTCTTTGCTAGTGGTGGATATAAATTATGCAAAGGTAAAATGTGTTGTTATGATGTTGAGGGTTGGTGTTTCATATAGGCGGCAAGAAGTTATCATTTCCTAAAGGTCTCATAAAGCCTTAAGAACAAAGAACGTATCAGTTGTTGAAATACTTTTTGATCATAGGGGCCGCAACACATCTCAAAAAAGTTGGGCAGAGAATACGTGAGATCTTTGGGTTCAAGCAGCAGTGCATTAAAAACAGATCCGATTCTGGAAATCACTCAGTAACACCTCTAAGTCTGTGAACAATGTTTTTCATGCCAGCCACAAATGCAAGTTAAAGCTGTATCATTGTAAAAAATAAAGCCATATGTGAACACAATCCAGAAACACCACCAGCTTCTCTGGGCCTAAGCTCATTTAAAATGGACAGAGGCGAAATGGAAAACTGTTTTATCAAATGACCATCCAGCTTGTTATCAGCACACTGTACAAATGCATCTCTGGTATGGGCTGCATTAGGGCCTATGGCGTGGGCAGCTTGCACATCTGGAAAGCCACTATCAACGCTGAAAAGTACAGAGGTTTTGGAGCAACATCGAGACATTCCCTTTTTTAGGGAAGGCCTTGCATATTTCAGCAACACAATGGTAAACCACATGCCACAGCCATCACAACAGCATGGCTTTGCAGTAGAAGAAAGACATTTGGTGCATCATAAATGGGCTGGAAAAAGTCTAAATGCCATTATACTAAAATAAATAAATATATATATATATATAGTCTCTTCCCAGACTTTGACGTGTTTTTTTTTTTTAAAGAGTAACAGTAACATGGTCCTGTCCCAACTTTGTTAAGATGTGTTGCTGCTATCAAATTCAAAATGAGCTATTATTTTTTATGAAATGATAAAATGTCTCAGTTTCAACACCTGCTATGTTGTTTCTGTTCTATTTTCAATAAAATTGAATAAGATTTGCATATGATAACTTTCAGTGCAGTTTCTGTGTTTCAAATGCACTCTCACTGAAAGTTTTAAGAAGTGTATTGTGGCTAATTTCTTTCATAGCATTAAGTCTAATAGACAGAAGGCTATTCAAAATATTGTTGAACAATTTATTATACATTCAAATATTAAGAAAGACACAATGACAGTGAGTGAGGTTATGTTATATTATGTCAATTACCTGCAGACATTATATTTTCCAAAATATGGCTTGAGTGATCACCAACAGAGCCACTCAATGATCAGTTTCTGAAAAGCAATAGCATCCTTCTGCTGCCGTTTCACTAGAAACATTCCACTCCAAATGCAGGTGTGGCGATGTTGATAGCCGTTTAGTTGTCCTGCTGATAAAATAATTGGAAGTGACTCGTGACAAGGGAGACAGAGATAAATAAGGCGGCAGAGACGATGAATGGGAAGGGTGTGATATTGAAAAAAGGCAAAGGTAGAGGAAGGTAGTGCGAGTGCAGTCTTATTTCCCTGATGACCTGTCTCCCCCATGTGACCTACTTCCACTATGGGTTACGTCAGATCCCATCCAGTCAGTAATTCATCTCCCTTTGCTCTGTGTGTGTGTGTGTGTGTGTGTGTGTGTGTGTGCTCATGCTTTGTATTTTAGACTTATTTCACACCCTCTGGACCCTGCCGTATAAAGAACAGTTTGGCATTCTGTTGCAACACATTGACTTTTTATTCAACAAAGAAAGAGCATTTAGCCTGGTCATATAACTTCTCCACCTTTCACTTTTTTGCACTTCAATGTAATATTGTTCTCTCCAATAATACCTATGGTTCTTTCTCTCGGGATGGTCAACCAGTGTGGTCATACTTTCCCAGGTCCCAAGCAGATTCTGAGCAGCTTTATGGCAATTTCATTTCCACGTCTGTTGGTGAGAGGCTAATAATAAGAATGTGTCTACAAAACAAAGTCAAATCAAATTTGGATCATGAATCTCTTAAAAGAAAAATTGCAAACTCACACTCAATTATTGTAATTAGTTAGTGAATGAATGTGTTTGTAACGTCCTGTAACTTTTCATTTTGCAGTACAACATTTTTTACACCACCCTAAATAAATAAATAAATAAATAAATATTAAAAAAACAATTATGAAATAAATAAATAAATACGACATGTTGTCACAAGATTATTGCAGCAATTTCAAATGCTGGCATTAACGCTTGTAAAAAAGAAAATTACATCAGCTTGGGTGGACACCAATGTGCCATGAAGTAATAAACTCATATCATATTAAACATTAAACAACATAGCCTGTAACTACTACTTTATATTTAAACCCCATTATTTGTTCCCCCCCTCCTTTTCCATCCTCTGTTTCTTCTCCTCTCTCTGTTTCATTCTTCATAACTTGCTTGGTCCAAATACCTTGAGCCATCACCAAACATGCTGTCATATGGAAACAAACCAAACCTTGGTCCAGTTTTGTGGACTGAAACCACCTCTTTGTGTAAAACCACAGTTCTTTAAAATATGCAGTTCATGCAGTAAGCAACCTACACTATACAATATACAGGAGGGTTATTCAGGAATGTTTTATTTTTTATTTTTATCTAGCAGCTGCACTAAAAATATTGCCTACTAGTGATTGTTCAGGCTATGTATCCTCACAAGGCTATGTAGACAAAGAAGTGCGTGTCAGTGTATTTAAGAGGGTAAAGTAACACCAGAGGGCATTCAACCGGATCACAGCTTGTACTGCATCATTCTCAACAAATCAACCCTTGGTGTCTCTCTTTTTCTCTGTTTCCATAACAAAGGCTGACTACAATGGTTCTCTTGTCATTGTTGAGGATGCTTCATGTTCTCCTTACATTTCCAACACAGTGTCATGTATTCCTCAAGTAAACAAGTAAAAGCTATTTTGGACATGTGTTGTTGTTCTTTTTATTTATTTATTTTTCTGAGTAGTCAGCAAGCAAACAGGGATGAGCGTCAGTGCTGCTTTTGCTAGTTAAAGCCCATGTCAAACATATTACAAGCACATCTTGTGACTGCTGAATTATTTAAACCTGTAGAAAATGTCATGTTTTATTTCAAACATGAACAGAGAAAGTGTGTAGGAAATAATGAAAAACAACATTTATGGGAATGTTTGGAAAACAACTGTAAAGTGTCTAAGGATTACAAATAAGCTATTTGTTCAGTAAATAATAAAAACAATAATATTATGTAATTTTATGTCAAATTTACAAATTATTTCCTCATTCAGACACTTTCCTTTTTTTACCCTTTGCATCCACAATTGTCAATATGTTATTAACTAAAACTTTAAAGATGCAGGATGTTGCATTTATCAGTCTGTAAAGGTTAAATTGAGATTACTCGTTGGTTCATTGTTGGTATTGTCGGTAAATCCAGCACCTTTTACTTTTTGCTATACACATTAGGGTTAATATTTGTCAGATATGTTCTTCTCAGAATATAATATGAAATGGGCCTGTGACAGCTGTACAATCACAACCCAGGATTCAAGTGACAAAGGGATGCTTGGTTTTAAAACAGGATGTTTCGTGTTGGTCTGTTCTGAATGGCATCGAACGATAACATGGCTAAAGAAAAACTGCTTTACTTCTCTGAATGACAGGGGATCTGTTTATGTTTATTATATATACAGTAGTTCATTGGTTTATTAGCAATGCCACTGTTTTGATCCAAACAAACTGAAAAGGAATATTTAATTAAAAAAGTAAGCAGATGCTGACGATTGCCAACCTATTTAAAAATAGTTTACGATGTGTCTTTTAGTTTATTTCCAGAGAACTGTACACTACTCATACTTAATTATTGACAAAAAAAAACAAACAAAAAAAAAAAACCAGTGTGCTGTGTTCAAAGTGCACAGTCTGGACCATACACATCAATCTCCTCTGTGTTTATAGTAATATGGGCGCTACAGAGGAGTGGCAGATTGGCAATAAAACATCAAATAACAAGAGGTTGTTGAGAGAGTGAGAGAGAGCAGCATTAACATATTGAGTTGAGTGTGTTGCCAGCTGCTTTAAATATTCACCTTTCTGTGGTCGGTCTGCTTCAGTCTCTCCTCACAGGATTAATCATAAACTGGTTCTGTAGCTGTTCTGTGGAGAATAAGTTAAAGTGGTGTTACTTAAATAAATTACTTAATAATAAAGTCATTGTTATTAGTTGAAGATTAATGAGGCTTTTGTAGAAAATACCAACTGACTTTTTATGCGTTGCTCATCAGCTGAGGCAGTAGAACAAACTACACCATATGATGATGAAGAATAAAATAACACAGTAAATCAAAATACCGTAAAGCATGTGGAGCTTCGTAGCAGAGTGCAGAGTTAGCAAGCATGTCCTACCCTTGATATTTTAGGTTCTCTACTCCCATGAGGAATAATAATAACTAAATAATGTTGATGCTAAACCAAGCCAAGAGGTCCTCGAGTAAGGGCGCCACTATACAGCAATATACCTCCGTCCACCAGAGGGCAGGCTTCAAAAATTCCGAATGAACCCACCATTTTATTGCCCTGTCGTGAGAACAGTATTGATTAATAGGGGACCAATGGGTGGAAGTGTTCCATATTTATACAGTTATTGTCCTAAACCTCAGTTGGCTTCTGAAACATGACATGAATGGTACTTTGATTGAATGGGTAGAAATAATTTTAACTAACTTGATGTAGTCAAATGTTAAAAGTATCAAGTAAATGTTCTCAAATCAAATATGGCAGGTTAAGTAACTAATTATCAACCTACATTAAAACAAGGTTATTTTTTTGCCGAGGCATGCTATATTTTTTTTCATGTACTTGCTTAATGCATGCAAAGGTTCCTGGTGATGCTGCTTTAGAGTCCAGATGATGACTTATTTCTCATCCCCTTTTCCAGTGTCTAGCCATCGCTCTTTGCCCCCCCCCCTCCTTTGTCAGCTTCCCGCTGCCAGAGATCCTTCTTAAAAGTACGTGTCAGAAATGGAGGGAGAAGATGAAGAGGTGGTAAAAGTGGCAGGTGTTATGTTTCAAGATGTGTGTGTGTGGGGCTGTCAGAGAGGTACAGGTGCTCTGGCAGTGTCAGAAAACGGTAGGCTCAATCTAGGTTCGGCTGATTGGCCAATTAGGGACTGTTTCCATGTGGCACGCAGCAGTCAATTTAGTCAGCCCTTTCTCACTGTCTGTCCCTCACTCTCATCCTTAAGTGCCGCTGTCTTTAACACTACGCTATCTGTCTCTTCCACTATCTCTTCCTCTTCTTCTTTTTCCTTCCGTTCAATTTGTTCTCCTTTCCTCACTTACCTATGGTCTACTTCACTTTTGCCCCCCTCCTTATTTTCATCCACTGTTCTTCTCCTCTTGTCGTTCACCTGCCTCACACTCCACACACGGGATCTGCTGCTCTCTTTCACTATGCCAGCTTACTAATGGGGTAAATGAGGCCTTACTGAACTGTCATCCAGAGACATTGTATGCTTTTTAGGCTTCTGCAGAACACAGGTTTTTAAAGCACAGTTTGTAATTTAGGCCACAAAAGCAATAGGTCTTACATTCTTGATATCAACTACATGGAATTTATATTTTAACCTTTCATTCAAGGTTAAAGAGCAAAACAGTCGCTACAGTGTCAGCCTTTCCTGTGTGTTTTAAACATAACAACAGTTACAATCTCAGTCACCTTCTTCAGTTGTTTTGCTCATCAAAGACCGTTTTTGAGATCAAAGTAGTTTACAGACCACAAGATGGCAGAAACCCACTGGAACTTGTCACTTTAAGTATGAAGGGAAAGGGACATATTTTTTGAATGCTGCTTCAAAAAAGTAACCCATCTCTCAAAATAAAATAAAAAAGGATTCAAGATAAAAGTAATGCCATGTCTTAATTTAAAAATGAGCATCATCAAAATAGTTTTTGTTCTCATCAAAATTGTTTTTGTCAATAAGAAATAAGAGCTTTTTTTTTTTTTTTTAAAGAATCCCATCTCTAAAAAGATTCCATGAAAAATTAAAGCCATGTCTCAATTTAAAAAGCTTTTTTGAAATATAAATAAAAAAATAATTCCTGAAGAAAAAAAAAAGTAAAAACATCATCATTTGTAAATGACAGAGATCACATAACATGAAGAGAGGGATTTTTTTAATTTATTTTTTTATTTGTCATGGCAACTGCTGTGTCTCAACAGCACTTTACTCAAGCCAGTCCAACCGTTACAGAACACAGATGTAATTATGTTGAGGTGTGGACAGGAAGCTGTATGAGAGATTAATACAGAAACAATCAGACTCAGCAAATGTGAGGCTTTGTGCTTACTGTAGAGAATTATCATTAAATGTTAAGTTAAGGTAATGCCTGCTAAATATGTAAAATACGTGAATATACTTTTCTAAGCAGCTGAAGAATAAATGGAGAGATTACCATTGTTTCTATCTTTTATCATAGGTTACATATAAGACGTTATTTTTTATTTTTATTTTTTATTTTATTTTACACTATTCAAGTGTTACAGAAAAGTCCAATGACTGTGAATTTATTACAGAAGAAAAATGCTCCAGAAGCAAAGGTTTATTTATTAACTATAGGCTTCAAATAGTATTGCAAGAGAAGTGCTTTCAACTGTATCCTAAAATATTTTCACAACTAAACAACATTCCCCCAACTTTCTGGAATCATTTTGGCAACACAAAAGCTTCTCCTTTAAAGAAGTAGTTTACAAGGCTATGGCTCATACCAATCATAACTTTATGGATTCCAATCCTGCTCTGCAGCCTGCACATGTCTCAATCAATACCACAAAAACCTGAAGTTTAAAAACGTAGCCTGGACATTTTGAAGAGATGGGTAAACTGTGCTCAGAACCATCTAGCATCCTCATATCTAACTAAACATATTGGTGGTGAGACCTCTTAATCTGGGCTTTGTTGGTATTTTGGCAGTCTGCCACTTACACATGGTTCAACAAACCATTTTGTTTTTCCAGCATCTCCGCTTTGACCATCTGTGTTTGGAGCCTCGTTTTTGTTGATGCTCGGACAAGCCGGTCTGCCAAGGCCTCGTCTACACATTGAACAGAGAGAGAAGCGCTGATGTGTTCGCTCTGTCAGCACTCCAGATTTTTGCAAACCTGCATGCATTTACACACATAAACACAAAGTGTGCACGACATTGTGAGAATGTTCCTACACACACAAAAACGACTGTCTTTGTTGCCACTCCAGCTCTTGTCTTCTCCTCTGGTGCCCCTTGTCGAGAGCTTTGATATTGTTTCCAAGCCTAGTTTCCTCTGACCCGCTTTGATGCTGGTGTCTAGTTGTCTTGTCATCTCATGCCTCTGTCTCTCCCTGTTTCTCCCGTTTGGGATGTCGAGACAACGGGGGCGCTGGGAGCCACTCACCACTCAGTGTTCCTAATCTCTTTCTTCCTCTCTCCAACGTCTTATTTTCTCCTTCTGTCTGTACGTTTACTTCCAGCTCACTCTTCTCCCTTGTCTGATACATATTTCTCTCTTATGTTGCTTTTCATTTTTAATTTTAAAATTTTCTCACTGGCTTTTATTTTCAGTCTGTGCCTTTCTACAGCCCACTTTTCCTACATTTTAAATATCAATGAGGATTATAATGACAGATTGACAGAGCTCGGATTAAACTAATTTACAGTTTTGGAATTTTGAATATTCGTGTCACAATCCAAAAACAGTGTAAAGTAGTGAACTACAATGCATATTTTTTTTATATTTTTTCTTTTTTTTTACTCATTATTGGTAGCCTGGCCAGCCGCAACTAACTCTTTTCTTATTCTATACAAAGAAGTTAGTCTGGAACCAGTTGCTTCATTTCATTTCAAGTGAGGGGTTTATGAGGAAAGTTAACCAACCAGAGAAACATATATATACAGCAATACACAGCCGGTTGTCAACAAGGAAGCCACGTGAGCCCCGCTAGTTAACATGGGCAGCAGTAGAGTGGACACCAGAGGGTTTTATTGTTTATATACTTTGCTGGTTATTCAAAACCGAGGCGTGAACAGAAATAAACGGCCTTTCGGGAGCAGCGTCCATCTTGTTGAATGTTTTGAGCCGAGTTACTTGTG
Organism: Neodontobutis hainanensis; assembly: GCA_024349245.1. Classification (NCBI taxonomy): domain Eukaryota; kingdom Metazoa; phylum Chordata; class Actinopteri; order Gobiiformes; family Odontobutidae; genus Neodontobutis; species Neodontobutis hainanensis. The sequence goes on along the minus strand of JALDNG010000313.1, from coordinate 122,861 downwards.
TATGACGTGATGATGAAGGTACACCATTCCTACTTTGAAACATGGAGGTGTATCGCTGATGTTCTGGGGATGTGTGAGCTACAAAGGCACAGGAAACTTGGTCAAAATTGATGGCAAAGTGAACGCAACGCATTAAACAGAAAATACTGGAGGAAAATTTGCACTTATCAGCCCAGAAGCTGCGCATGGGACGTACTGCCACGTTCCAACATGACAATCCAAAGCACAAGGCCAAGTCGACTTGTCATTGGCTACAGCAGCAAGTAAAGTTTCTGGACTGTCCATCTCAGTCTCCTGACCTCAACAGCATTCTCACTTCACTCTGGGGAGATCTCTAACGCGCAGTTCATGCAAGACTAGAATTTACAGAAACTGGAGGCTTTTTGCCAAAAAGAATGAGCAGCTTTACCATCTGAGAAAATAAACAGCCTCATCCACAACTACCACAAAAGACTTCAAGTTTTCATTGATTTTAAAGGTGGCAATACATGTTATAAAAGAACTGGGGTATGTTTGTCAGTATAGGTTTCTACTATACAGTATACTATTTGTCAGTCAGGATCACTTCACCTGATATATCTTGCATTAGTTTAACTTTGGATTTTAAAGTTGCATTATGTATTTGTTATAATAATTATTTGCCCATTATCCAGAGAGAACTCGGAGACAGGTAGGCAATGGTACAGGATGAGGTTTGCTCAAAAAAGTAAACAATACATGAGGTTTTATATAATTTCGCACACTCCCCAGCACAAGCTCCCAGGGGCAGAAAGTCCTTCCATGGAATACATGTCTGTGGAGGTTCTCTGTTATCCAGGTCATCTTAAAGAAAAGAATAAAGCAAAGGCATCTGGACTTAGTTTTCAAGGTGAAAATGTTTCATCAACAACTATGAGACCTGAACAGCCTGGTCCAATCGGAGTTAGTTTCAGGTCAAATCCCACCCTCTAAAGATATAAGCATAGCTCTCTTACCAGTTGATATAAGAATTGACAAAGTCCTTTGGACAAGGGATTAAATGTCTTCACATTTAACCATTTCTTCAATATGGAATACAGCAGTCTAGTCAATATTTCAATAGTGCATAATCACATCAAAAGTATTCTTTGTAAATGTACTGTAATGAGTCATTTTAGTACCACTCTTTCTACAATTGAACTGGCAAACTCAGCACTGCTGGAGGAGAAGCACTTTCTGAGCACACATTCTTGAATAAAGATTTGGGATTTCTCTGAAGTACCTTGATTTTGTTTAATTTTACTGTGAAATACTAATCAGACCAATATCCCATCTCTTGTGTCTTGATCTTCCATTTTGAGCCTGTTACGTACCAACATAATCAAACATTTATCTTTCTGTATCAAACATTTATTTACCTTATCAACACATTAATATGTCTGACACCATGTTTTTTAACGCATTACTAGTTCAGAGGCATGAGGGATGAGGAAGATCAAAGCAGGAAAAGAGACAGTAAAAAAAAATCAAAGCAAGAAGCTGACCCTGTAACCCCTGGAGAGGTTTTTTCATCCAAACAAACGCAACTGGCCATGCGTCATGCTGATGTACAGACTCAGGTCTAATATTACAGTCATGATGGAGTCCGCTGTGGTCCGGCGCAGATATTCTATATGCACCATCAAGGCAGGATGTGTTTTCTCCTTCAAAATCCCCTTGTGGTATATCAATTTTCTCTTTAGTCCTTTTTTCTTAAATAACAGATTTGTCTTTTTCACACAAAGACAACAGTGTCAGGTTGTGGACAGCAATATTCCTGTTGAAATTGGGTGAGTCAGTCATACGTGTATTTTACAAAATAGAGACAAGCATAATAATGTAATTCTTCTTTGTCCTTGTTGTCCTCTTCAGCACGTGTCCATTATGTGCATGCCTGCACTTTTTGCTTCATCAGACCCAATTCATTTAGGTCCAGTCTTTGCCCATTATCCAACACAAGTGACGAGCTGTGAAAGCAGGCCGCACAGGCAGAGGTCACTGTGTAATTCAACAAGATTATTACGCTGGTCACCAGATAATTACATTATTATACGAGATCAGACAGGTAATGTGGCTGAAATGACCAGGCAGCACATTTATTGGTGAAGCGTTGTAGTAGTGGCAGCGTTGGTGGAAATTTCAAGGTAAAAGAGGGAGATCTTAGAAAATCTGTGTAATTTCATCTAATAGCATGAGCCTATTAGGAAATTACACCATACTTTTGACGTAGTTGTCAACTACTGGGGATTGTAGAAGTCTGATTTTAAAAGAACTCTTAGTTTCACTTTTTGGACAATTTTGTGTTTAGGAGCACTTTCCCCAACAAATTAATTTAGCGGGTACTAATTTTATTACACACAAATTATTATTAAAATAATGAATAGAATATTAAATGAGTTCTAATGTTATGTAATGTGTCAGTCTCCACGTAATAAAGCACTAACACTCAGGAGACCACAAAGTCACAGCCGTATCTCACTTTGTCCTCTGTTTTGATTGAAGCTAGTGTTGTTAGCTCAGAAATAATTTGTTCTGGAAGGATGCACATCCTCAGGTTATTATGAAACGCACATTTCTTTCCCCACTGTCCCTCTGATGTATCATCCCCACACACTGCACAACACACTCACACACACATACATTCAGACAGTTGGTGCTTTCAGCAATAATAACTGAGTGGAGGTCTTGGCCCTCTTTATGAAAAGAATCTGGCCGCAGGATTGGATATGTCTGCTGCAATCAGATGGAAAAATTGTGAGAATGCTTACCAGAGCCACAATAGTCTTAATTGTGGCTTCAGGCACTAGTGTTCTTAATGACTTTAGTATGTACTAACACTGTTGTGTATTTCTGTTTAGGTTTGTCATGTATTTGCCCAGGAGCACAATGACAAGGGTATTGTACACACATCTATGTAATGTTCATGTTTAGTCAGAATGTGGGAAAGATTACCTTTTATTCTTGTCTCTGTGTCTCTGTACCAGTGGTGGCCACATGCGGCCCATCAGGCTGTTTAATCTAGCCCGCCAATCATTTACTATTAATTTATTGATAATTAAACAAGCAGTGATCAGTTAATTCTACTGTACAACACGCTCCAAAGCTAGCATCTCTACTCACAGCCAGAGTTTTTCACTGGTTTTAGATCAAACTGTCAAGAGTGGATCTAAAACTGAGGAGCTTTGACTAGCCTGTTGCATATGCTGTGTTTATTGGACATATTGTTTTGTCTCTAGTTCACACTTTTAAATATTTGAATATGTGTTTTTATTATTTAGGTGAGTTGATTGTGTTGGCCTGGCCCTCCACAGGAGTCCAATGTTCTAATGTAGCTCTTGGGGCATAATAATAGCCCACATATTCATGTTTGCATTATATTGATTATTATTCAACTCCTCCGTTGTGTCCATGGGCAAGTCATTTTTCACTTTTCATATTTATGTGTCTCTGTCACATGTATGTTCATCCACATACACTGTACCAATCAAATAAATGGTTAAAATAAAATAAAAACATTAGATACAAGTGTAATACATGTGTTTTGTCATCGCACTGAAGAATAGTTTAAAACAGCACACTATTTTATTACTTTCACGCTTAAAAACAATATCCCAGTTCTAAATGATGTGTGCTATGTGCTGTAAAACACTGGTGTAGCTGAAGTCAACCCTCCTTTGAAAGATCTGTTTAACACCTTAAATTTTACTTTAGCACAACCATTTTCTCCATTTTGCTAATTATTCAGTATTTTGTGGTTCTATTTTAAAAGTGTTTGTATTAAGATGAAATGGGGGTGATAATTGTTTCAGCAATCATCACTCTGAATAACACCCTTTCAGTCATTTATTTAAATTTTTTCTTCATGCCCAAACTACGTCGGAAGGAACAATAATACAATTCTTTAAGCATTACACAAAAAGCCAAAGAGAAGTAGAGAATGGTAAATGGACTGCATTTATATCTCACCCGTTTAACCACTTTTGTAGCAGTGACGCACACACAATCACACCAGAGGAAGCATGTTGCCCAAGGATAAGTCGTCATATGAACAGAAGAAATCAGTCATCAGACTGCCAACCCGCTCTTCCTCCCAATTCCTCATGGTACACAGTTAGGAGAATGCCAAGTTGGAGAAAGAGAGCTATGTGACAAGCTACAAGGGGACCATATTTAAACCAGGCATTATTATCAGCGTCTTATTCCCACATGTCATTGTGATGCCTCCCCCTGTCACATTTTACTGTACAACCTGTACCTAATGTACCCTAGCTTCTTCTTCTGTATGTTTTAAATTTGATACGCTGACTCCGCTAAAACTGTTGCCATGGGGTTGTCATGTCGCAGCAATTGAAAAAGGATGTTGAGGAATTGTCTTGGCTGCAAGGTTTCTTGTCGTAGATGTGCTCACAGTACAACATCCTATTTCCCTATTTTCCATTTTCAAAATTGTGGTAAAAATGTGGGTGCTATTCTTCCATACACATGTTCCTTTTTGCCACTTACCTTTGTGTATAAAAAAAGAATGGGTTACACAAAACAGGCCAGGTGTCATGGATGTGGCTGTTTTATTCACTGCTTCTGGGTAGATACCCTTTACTTCCAGGCTACCTAAGATATGTAATCCTTTCCCTGTTCTTCAGGTATTTTCTTTTGCTCGGCTTTAGCTGTTTTATGTCCAAAGGGAGACGCCTGAGCAGAATCCTTGACAGATTTGACCAGCTCTTACTGACACTGAGAAGAAGCTCAATTCACAGGTTGGTCTGGATTCTTAAGGATCCTGGTTTCTTTTCCAACTTTGAAGTTGATAATTGCAGCAAAAGCACAGTGTAAGTTTTAAAAATGTCCAAAGTTGTGGATTATAATATAATATTTATGGAATGGCAACTAAAACATTGTCTCATTTCAATATATAATTTAAAAATGAATAGACAATACATCATCTATTCATTTTGTTCTGCTTAGTGTTGTATGTGTCGCAGGTGACTAGACCCTATCCTAGCAACTTTGGGCCACAATGAGCTGCCACTTAAAGACAGACAACGATTCTTTTGTATGGGTGTTGGGGTGGGATGGGGCGGCAGAGTATGTTTGAGTCAGCCAGGGTTTGAACTCACACTCTTCTTGCTGTAAAGCAGGAGTGCTAACCACTCTGCCAAAAGATCACAAACAGTAAGACCTACGTCCAACAATCTTTTTTAGGCTTTTTTGTCTTTATTGACAGTAGGTTGACAGGAAAAAGGGAGAGTGAGAGGAGGATGACACTGGGCAAATTACCTGGGTATTTGCGTATTTGCGAGTGCGCTACCAACTGAGCCAGGGGCCAACATTTTAAAGCCACAACGTATGATTTTTATTTTTATTTTACACAACACATCTGTAAACACATAACTCTCTGCCTCCTTTGTTTACATGTGCAGGTACAGTTTTTGTGTGGCTCACAACCAATCACAGAGCAGATTAAAACACACAGCAATCTACATGACAAGTGGGTCAGGTGGCTAAAGTTACATTTTAAAACCTGGATTTGGAAGTAAAGGATGAACCATGGGGCCAAGTTTGTCCAAAACATTTATCTGGAATTTCAGGAGTGAATTTCAGAATGTGGTTCAATAAAGTGTATCATCTTCATAACAGGAGCATACAGTTCATTTTAAATGTTAGCCCTTATTTACTCTTTTACAGGCTAATAACCTATTAACTACCAAGATCATATAAATGCAGCATATGTCTAAGAGCTTAAGACAGAAGGTTATGATTATTTTACGTGTATGCAAACTCCCAGAGACAGAAGTCCAGTTAGGAGGCTTTCACAAGCTATGATTGTGATCATGTTTTTATTTATGTGTTACTGTTATTGGCTAAAATATGTATATAAAGGAATGTTCTTTAATCAACCACCAGTATCAACAAAACACAAAATATGGGTTGTTCCTCACAGACTAATGGTAACAAATATAAAAGGATTCTGATAAATGGTGAAAAATGTAAGTTCCAAATTAAGTTGGGGTAATTGTGTCCTTGAAATATTACAGCTTTATTGTCCCCTCCTGTGGATTTTTGCATAAAGACAGATCAAGGGGCAAGGAAGCAGAAAGGGGGTTTCGGATGAAAATTATGCAGGGTCTTTGTTCTTGAACCTAACTTATAATTACTTCATAAAGTTTGCTTCCATTTCCCATAATAACCTTCTGAGAAACACAAAGTAAATGTGGAAAATGAAAGGACTTCATTGAGATTATCTTTTGTATTCATGATTTAAGTAGCACCTTAATGTTAACCTTTGTTGAGTTCTACAAGTGTGTACAGTTATTGCTGAATTGGTGATAGTCCTTGCGGTGACCTTCTAACACAACAATGTCTTTGTTATAATCCAGAACTCAAAAATCTAAGCACAATAAGTACAACATTTCAGCTGGATCTATAAGCATTTCAGGACAGTACTCATCCATGCTTGCTGCTTCTTGGCAAGGATTAGCAGGCAAATAGCAGGGTTAAGAAGAGATTTATTAATGACTACACTTTTGGTTTTGGAGAAAACAAGAAACACAGAGAAACAGAATAAGGTGAAGCAAGACCTATTTGCAAGTCTAAACGCGTCCTGCCTGTAATGAATAGTCTTTCTGGTCATCCTTGAAGCAGGGAGGAAATAATAGTCTACAACAGGTTAGAAATGGCCAATGGACTGAGAGTGAGGTGGTCGGGTCAGGAAAAGGTGCTGATAATAAATAGCTAATGGGACTGGATCAATAAACAACTGTGTGTTTGTTACAAGGCGACATGTTGTTGATTCTCCGTTTATCTGCATGTGTGTGATGCCCATTTTAGAAGAGCAATGATTTCGCATAGCTCAAAGTGCTTCATTTTTCACAAACGAAATTAAAAATTGATTTTTTTTTTTTTTTTTTTTTGCATGCTGACTGTATGCAATAATACAAGGCGTGCGCATATGGAAACTCAAGTCCTGCTGTTAATGTATAGTTTGAGGACAGATAATTATTTGAGAGTGTAATGGATTATCTTCATCACACATTATTCATGCGCTGTGAAAAAGAAACAAAAGCAGCTGCATTTGATTTCAGCTCTTAATTTCCTTTTTGGACACTGCAGATGTCAAGTGTATGAATATGTCAGGCCTTTAGTGGATAAATGCATGTGTCCAGTTCTTCCAATTGGTAAATGTATATATCCTATTTGGATTTATATTTGAATATCACTTGCTTACGTGTTGCATCCCTAATAATCTTTACCATTGTTCACCAGTAGATGGCAGTAAAGCATTTTACTACTCTCAATGAAAACCGCCGCTTGAACATAAGACTTTTTTATGTTGCCTCAGAACAAATTTCACAATGTGTTGTCGACAATAATTATTTATTTTTGACCAGTCTTTTCCCATTTTTCTTTCCTCTTCACTTTCAAATAACATTAAAACTGCACTGTATTTTGTTGTTTACCTTTTACAAAAACACTATACATCACTAAAATGACATAAAATTGTTTTCCTAGATCACCAAAACATCACAGAATAAACCGATGTGCGTTTAATTGTTTTTTTCCCTCTCTCTGTCTCTGTTGCCACATCTTATTTCTGCCATCCCTCTCTTCACAGGCTCATGGAAAGCTGGAAAACAAGACATTAGATTGCGCAAAATGTAATTCTGGAGGTAGACAAACAGCACGTGTTTAATGCTGTCACCATAGCAACAGCTCACAGTAGGGAAGAGCAATCACACACTACAAACACTCCCACTCTAATACGCATACACGCCAAATGTACATTTAATGTCCTATTTTGTATCAGCAATGTTTCTCAGAAAGGTCTGGGGTAACTTGTGCAAAACTTTAACTGTTACCGATTATCGTCTCCTCTGTATTCACTTCAGTTCAGACTTTATTTGGTAGGGACCATGTACAGAAAACATTTAGCCCAGAGAGACAGAGATGTACTGTACTAGATTATAACTATGCAGCACATTTCCATCTGTAGTCTCTGTATAAGTTCTTAAGTGCTTATCCACATTTTGTTCATGGTAGAGAAATGTATTTGTAAAATTTAAAAAGAGGCATATTTAAATCTTCAAGTGGATTTAAAAAAAAACAACTTCTAAGTAAATTTAAGCTTTTTTTTGTTGCCTAACCTTAAATCTTTTTTTCTTAACCACAATCTTTGCCTTAAGCAGAGCCCTGTAATTTGGAAGACCTTTGGGAAGACATTTGTATAATTTCTAGGAGATGGCTTGATTTCAGCTGGTATACTGCCGTGAAAGGAGCTGTTGACTTGTTTATTTGATAATGATTGCATATGGGTGTGTACAAGGTTTTGTGTATGCATCATGCATAATGTAGCTACCTCAGTTCTATTGGTTCTTCTGGTGCGTTTGTGTTTTGGGCATTTATGATTCATTAGCGCTAACCGCGGCTGCTGTGAGTCTGTCGACATGAGGAGACCTTCTTTTAGCCTTTATTTGAAACTCGGCAGCAGAGCTGATGTGTACTAATAAGATCAGTGTGGGTGGAGGTGAGGGTGTTTGTCAGTCTGCTATTTGTAGACACACAACCTCCTCTAAATGTTTCAGTTTTTGCATTATCACCACATCTTTTACACGAGCATTACTGCATAAGTCTCTCAAAACTTGGGTAATTGAATCAAAACAAGTCCTTAGCATTCTTTTCACGTACTACAAGCCTTGCTTGCAGCATAACTGCAAGAATACAAAGTTAATTTCATGATTTTTTTCTTTTATTCCAAACATACCGCACATATATATCGACACCCCTCATGCTACAATCCTTGTTACTTGAAGCGTTTGAAATAATCAAATTATTTAAAAAGGTTTGGAACGCTGTACGTGCCGTGATCACACACTCTTCTTTGCTAAAGCTACTTTAAAAATAGAACCCGTATTGAGCTGTAAAAAGCCAAATAAGTGCTATTGAACAGTTAATCCCATAAAACCAGCAGATTACTGAATATTCTTTGCCAGTCAAGGCAGTAGGCCATTAGCCCAAAGAGCCATTTAAGTCCCTACTCTTTTCAATATTACTTTCCGCTCTAATCTACTTTTTTGCTGTCTTCTGCGCCTACTGTGCTTTACTTCCATATTTTGGTACACATTACTCATAACACTCTCATAACCCCAAAAACTTCCATATTATTCCCATCCCTGTTGTCCACAATCTTTCTTCAACAAGTGGAAATTGGCTTTAATCTACTTTGCAGCCCTTAACTCTTATAAACTGCTATCCACCATTAAGCAGCACTTTGCAAAATAGTAAATTTTAGCCATTGCCACTGGAACAAAGTGAGAGGAGAAACATGGCTCCTGGTAGACAACATCCTCATTAGCCGAAGAAGAGGGATGAACGGAAGGAAGAGGTGTGGAGGAAAAAATATCTTACAAGGAGTGATAGACAGATGGACCATCATTGCCACGGCGTAAATGGCTATTGGGAAACAAGATAATTAGTATTTGCCATTTTTGTGCCCTTTCTTGAGGGATTGTTGAACCACATACACACGTGATGATTATGAAGAACAAGCAGATCTACTCAGTATTCCCAAGCTGTCAACAGCTTGGATTTGAGAAAAAAATGCCATTATTATGCCATTAATAATGTTTATTATAAGGGAAAAAATTGTTTTTACATGCAAAATCTCATCTTTTTGTTGAAAAAAATATCAACAGAGAAAAGGGAGGCAAAGTGAAACTCGGATAAATACTGTCAATTCAATCACATAAAATGTACACACATGTAATGTATTAGTATTTTGTGGCATAATAATCAGGTTTAATAAAAGATAAAAGTCATATATAGTGATGGCAACAGGATATCAGGCAGTGTGAGCTTTAAGAGGGTTTTTGTTCTAAACATCCATATCAAGCCATTTACTAATGTTCTCTACAGTCTCAGCTATAGCACACACAAAGTCAGTTGGTTAGCATTTTCCAGAAGCATCCTGTTGATTTGCAAAATTTTGGTGGATATGTCCTTTTGTCCGTTAAAACGGTATTGCGGTCTGCTTATCGTCCTTTGCTCAAATACACACACAGCTCCTTTAAAAGCTTTATGTGTCGTTTTGTGGTGAAAGTGGTCACTTAGTGATTTGACTGACAGGCAATCCATTATCCAGAAACATTTGATCTGCTGAGAATCTACGACCAGACTGACACACTGACATGTATTTCTAGAGATGGTAATGTTTCGTAAAACCAACAGACAGCACATTTGGTATGACTGTGTCCTGTTAGCCTGCTGCTTGGATAACCGATTCTAGTATTTCATCACACACATGCTGACAGCACTGCTGGTGTCAATACGGCCATCGTCCAAAGACGTGTGTACTGGCCAGTATGTCTTTCTCTCAGTGAAAGCCTAAAACAAACAAAAAAAAAAAAATATATATATATATTATCATTATTATTATTATATTAACTTGGCAATTCCCATCTTATAGTTGACTCTTTTACTCAGATTAGAGAGTAGCAGGAAAGTATAGTGGCATATACCTGTATTAAATCCGGTCCTGTGCCGATGCTGGAGTCAGATATGCGTTTGGTTATCTGCTGTTTTTTTTGCTTCTGGCGGCCAACTGAAGTACACACACCCAGTCACAATTGCACACACCACACAAACACACAAGCATGCAGTGGACAGGACCAGGCAGAAGCCACTGGTGCCTGCGCTATCGATTAGAAGTGTAACACAGTTATTTCTGCGGGTCTGTCTCCCACACTTGTCCCCCTATGGACCTATGGGGGAAAAGACGAACGGGTGGGGGCATGGGGATAAGATAGGGAGGAAAAAAAAAAAGAAATAACACAACAACAGGGGGACATTTCTGGGAATGGATGGGGAAATTGGATGGAGGGGGATGTGGTATAGAAATAGGAATGGCAGCAAAGGGAAGAGATGGGATATATGGATGAAAACAGTCATGCAGAGGAGAGATGAATGGTAGTGGGAAGCAGATGGGACTGGCAAAGTAAAATCGGGCTAGGAATGGTGGAATGGAAGAGATAAGCTGGAAGAAATAGTAACGGTACTATAAAGATGACAGCAACATGAGCCAATGAAGAGTAATAATGTCAAGCAGAGATGCAAGAGTGATGGTTACATGGGTAAAATACCAGAAAAGATGAAACGTTGCTGATTGTTAAGTGACCGGTGGGTATTGAGTGAGTGTCTTACAAGCTATTGGCATCATCTTGTAAAAATGGTTCTTTAAAAATAAATAGGTTAGTAATACTTTTGTTCTTTTTAAAAACCTTGATAACTACACTGTAACTGCGGCTGTTCCTTTATTTTATAATTCATCTGCGTATTTGCCTTTAGCCTATCCTCGCTGCATATGGCATTAGGTGGTGTATACTTTAGACAATCTCTTGTTAACTGTAGGACTCTCACTCACACCATTTAACTAGGCGTCAATCAGTTTCCTTAATTCATCTATGCATGCTTTTGGATGGAAGGAGAAATCTGGAGCCCCAGGTGACAATCCAGATTAGCAAGGAAGGGGGACATACAAAGTCCACACAGAAGGGTCATGGACAGATCATAACACGTCTTTGTTTCTCCCTCTAATGTTATGGAAATGACTCCAGCATTGCTTTAAAAACACAAGTCGTTTCCACATCTGTGAAGTGGATTGAATGTGCAAACAACACACCTGTCATCATTGTCATCTTTTGAACAAATTTTAAACACCTGTATAGTATGTGTGATTGCATTGGACAGAGTTATAGATTTGTGTGAGAGAATGTCTGGATAAAACTTTGTGTAAAATGCAGCATGTATGCTGGGTATTGAGTTCACATTTTCTGATGGGGTAATAGTTAACTCCCAGAGCCCGATTCCACCAACAGAAAAACATCAACATGCTAACAAAATTTACAACTGCCCTCACCTACTCCCTCCTCTATTCCCCCCCCCCTCACCTTTTTTCATCCCAGAAAACCCTGATAGGCCAAGGTCAGCCAATTACCCTTCACAAGCCACACTCTCACACACACACACACTTACACACGCACACACATAGAAGCGCATCATGGCTTGAGTGTCTGACTGTAGTGCAGTGGACAGCAGCCTGGCATGCTAGATTCATGGGAATATGTCAGCCATCAGCTTGGGCATTTCAAACAATGCCTCACAATGTGCTTGACAGCCCTGAAAAACAGCCTGGTGCTTGGAAACTGCCAGCCCATCATCTCAACTCCCTCATCTGGGCTCTCTCTGGCTCTCTCCACATCTCCCTCCTTCCCTTCCTCTGTTTGTCTCTCACTGTATCTCATTTTCAGCCCTAATTCACCCTCCGAGCTCTCATATACTGTCATTCACTCAAGTCCTACCTCTTTATATTTTCATTTCCTACCCTCGGACACTTTTTTTTTCCATCCCTTGTCACAAAGCGATGTACCTTTTTTGGAGCCTTTTCCCTATTCCATTTCTCCGTGGTGTAAAACAGCAGCAGATGCCCCTTATTAGGAACTGAGCGGCAGGTCAGTGCGTAGTTAAGTGCATAACACACACAGGCTGGGAGCACACACAGGGTAGTTATGTACATGATGGTATTATCTGGCCAGGCGGTATATCTTAGTGAGACACCAGCCCGTACAGCTGCAGGGACACAGAGTCCCCTTCTCTCTTTTCGCTCCCCTCCAGTCACATGCAGTAACAAGCGGCCCTGATTCACAGCATTCAATTTACACTGGCTCATAACAGCAGCTGATGGGCTCTAGGAGGTTGGAGAAAGGCTAAGGATAGGATTGGGGATGAGCGAGCAAGAAATTCTATCTGGGAACAGAAAAAAGTCACTTGAGAAAAGATTAGCTATAATCCAGACACTGGAGATGGATGTGGTGATTAGTGATGGTGATGCCACTAAATAAATTGATTTGACAGTAACAATGATGATTTCCTCACTGACATTTTCTTGTGTGTGAACTTAAAGCAGCACTAATACTCCCCACACACAACAGCATTGCAACCTGCTGTTTTTTTATTTTATTTTTTATTAAAGTTAAACTGAACCAATTCCCCAAGGCAAAATACTAACACATCAAACCAAAGTTTAGAGCTTACCCTTCACTACAAGCTCTGAGCTCAGTGTTAGGCTGATGGCTTCCCGCCTCGTTGATCATCATCTTAAAGCATTTACATTTTTTCCCCTTTTCCCTTTTTATGTTTTTTGAGTTTTTGGGGTTGTTTTGTTGTGTAAGACATAAACAGCACTGGGATAGCTGCCAATGATTCAGTGTTCAACATCATAACATCCCGCTCTCTCCCACATACTGTCGTTGTGTCCTTGGGCAAGACACTTAACACACCTTGCCTCCAGTGGTGTCACCAAAAATACTGGTAAAGCGCTTTGAGTGCCTACTAGGTAGAAAAGCGCAATATAAATAAAAAAATAAAATGTTGACAATCCATGTAGTCCAGCCAGCCAATGGGAGCATGCCCTGTTCAAATAGGAGCAGACCCCTTGTAGGTGAGAATGTGATTGCCCAAAGCTCACACCATGGGCTCACTCACAAAAACAATATGTGATTAAACAGTTTTTGTCAATAAAAAAAAATGTATGTATGTGTGATGTATTAATTCTGTCTATTTTTTACTTTAACCTTTTTGAAAAGTTTTTACTTTTCACTATTTGCCAAATAGTGATGGTGAGCAGTCAATAATTTCCCAGAAAGAAAGCATGTACAGTAAGAATGTATGGAAATTCAATCAACAAACCTAACCTCACTATAACAAAACAAGCATACTGCTGAATATGGAAAAAGGGGGAAAAAGAGTTTATGTGCTAGTGAGTTTTTAACTGAGCCCATTGTTTGTAACCTGGGCAGTGAGTACACAGCTCAGTGGACGTGTGGAATGAGAAATTCTATTTTCCATTTATTGCAAAGCAAAGTGACTGGGATAGCAAAGTTACTGACTGAGCAGTTCATACATCTGTCCTTTAGGCAAGATCTTTTGATAACTACAATTCAACAAAACTGACTTCCTAACCCATGCACTGTTAATGAGATAATGTTTCCTCGCCTGCACCTAATAACGTACTGTACGGTAGTTTTAATAACAGCTTTGATATCTTATTATTTTAGAGCACAAACTATTTCTGGAAAGCTAAGTGCATCAAACAAATGGGAAAAGTTAAAAGGTCAACCTTCATGTGTGGAAAGATTACTCATAATCCATTCACTGGAGATGTCTGGCTCTATGCCGTATTGATTAGCGAGGGTGATGCCACTCCAGATTAGGATGATGAGGAAACTTTGCTGCATTTAATTAAGTCTAAATAGACAATTATGTAATCCTGTTGATGCCAAATTGCAACCTCAATGTCCTTTTGCTCATGTTTGGACATGTGTTTGTTAAAAAGTGTCAAGGCGGGTAACTGAACACAAACCAGAGAACAGGCCGACCCCAATCCCATCCCCCAGATGAATATGTATCATTCCAAAAACTCTGATCCATATCTGCAGGCTGTAATTCAAAACACTGCAGTCCCAGTGTACCCCTTTTCCACTGCATGCACCATGAAATGCATATATAAACTTATAAATCTGTTACGGTTTAAAAATGAAATACATTTACCTCTTAATATTTATTTTGGAATGCATTCTTACTCTGCTGAAAAAAGCCTTCAAGGTATTGTGTATACTTGTTTTCCTCCCTAGGGCTAAAAAAAATAAATAAAAATCACTGATGGCTTGGAAAGCAAAATAATGAGAATGGTGTAGCCTTGTGAACTGGTTAATTTACATGTGTTCAAGTCCATTTGTCGCTCCATTCAAGGTCAAATGGGGCTTTGCTAAAGACTAACAGCAACATGCAAATTTATTTTCATTAATTTATTCATTCATTGCTGCATTGATTTTGTTGACTGTGCATTTAAAGTGTACAAACCAGCCGTGGCAACATTGCATTTTGATGTAACAGACTTAGCGCAACCATAGTCTCTAGGCGTGTATTATGTTATATTGCTCCCTTGTCTACAGGCATTACAGTGATGTGCATAGTGGGAGGTGGTAAACAAATAGCATGGCAATGAAAACTCATGCCCACTTGTTGGCATAAACACTTTTCTAAATAAGTCAGCCCTTATGATCATTAATGATGTTTTATTTTATTATTATTTTTTGACACATTGGCACAATTAAAACATGTAATGTTGTTCAGATATCAATACCTTGTACTTGGTTGTAGTGAAGTCTACTCATACTCATTCTCCTTTTTATGAAAACTTTACTCACTGAGGTGTGAGTTGTTGTCCTTTGTCTGTATAGTTCTGCTTGGACAGTTGATCTTGGTCCACAGCTCTAAATCTGAACTCTGAATTGGAGTTGATTAAAAAAATATATATATATTTGATTCGACCAGTGTAAAGAAAACTGGAGAACAAATGCCAAAGTCCCAGTTTTTTGTGTATCCATCCAACAACACAGCAAACAATTAAAGATTAGAACAAAGGCATCTGGACATAGTTATAGGCTCAATGAGGGACAACTTCAAAACTATGCCCACATGCCTTCTTTGATGTTGTATTCTCACCTGGATTACTGAGAGCCTCCAGAGGCATACAACAAAAGAAATGTGTTTTAAAATAAAAACATATTACAATGAACATTAAAGGAAAAAAGGTAATTACCTAGTCTTCAACCTAGTAAACCTTTTTTATCTATTGGTTTCAAACCCAATGAACTAAAAGCTTGTCTAAATAAAGGTGTCTTCAGCTGCTTTTTAAAAGAGTCCATAGAATCAACCAGGGGCGGGGCGTTCCAGAGTCCGGGGGCAACAGCTTGGAAGGACAGGTCCCCCCGCGTTTTAAGACAGGTTTTGGGGACCATCAAAAGGTTAAAATCCCCGAGTATCAGAACATTTTCAAGGTTGACAGTTGAAGCTCTCTAAAAACAATCGAGCAGGACCGGTAAATTAAAACAAAAAAAAAAAGAGTCAACCTAAGTTATCTGCAGAGCCCATACCTCTGTGAGATATGTCACTCTTTCAAAAGAATTGGCTATGTACATGTATTCCACGTTTTGATGATATTTGAGTAATTGATCGCATGTGTAAATGACAAGAGCTTTGCAGACATATCATTCATAGGAGCGTGCCGGTGAGCATGGCCTGATCTTCTGACATATCAGCACATCAGAGTGATGGATACACATGTGGGCACCATAGTTGACATTCATGCTTAGCTGATAATTCATGAGCTTCATTGTGCATGGATCTTCGTCTTTTCCCCGAGACTGACAGAGGACTCAGGCGAGGCTTGTGGACCCTGGACATATTTAGCATTCACGCTTTAGCATGCGTGTGTGTTTCAAATGGCCAGTGACACCCACACCGGCTGATTCATATTCACAGTGTACATTTGTGCCTTGCAGGTAATGACTTCTGATGCACAAGAATCATTGAGATTCACTGTGTGCATGGCGCGGCTGCTGCTGCGGACCTGTCAATAGACCAGCGGGGTGGGGTTGAAGGGGGGGCGTTGGACAGAGTAGGAGAGGGACAGGGCTGAGATTTGGCTGTCTTCTCTGTCATTTCTCTCTTGGAGAGGGAGACCCTAGGGAGGCCCCTTCAGTAGCAACGGACACACGCACATATAGCTGCACACACCACAGTGGAGACCTTGTCAGGGGAAAAAACTGTGAGACAATGTCCATATCAATGATATGTGCCCATCACAGGCCACCCCTGCTGACATTTTGGCACTGCTGCCATCTAGGCTGAAAATTGTGTATGACAAATATTTGTGTGCCACATCCCCAATTCTGTCTTTTTACTCGAGAATGCAGGAAATGAGCAGGCGTGAGAAACAGATTGGGAGAGCTAGAGACAATAAACAAGCGAGCGACGTATATAAGGAGGAAATAAAGGTGGATAAATGATGGGAAGTAGAATATGAAGAGACAAGAGGCATTGGGCTGTTTGCTGAAAACAAATGCAAAGCTCAAGACTTACCCACAATCCACCCCTCCTCCTAACATCCTGACATGCACATAGCTTATTTTCCTGTGTCCTTAGAAAAAAAAAAGGTTAACAGAGTCAACCATAGTTCTACACCTAGGCTATTTGTGCATCCACAGACACAAACAGAGCTGCAGGACTTGATTGCATAGAACCAATTTATCACTGTTAAGGTTTTCAGAAAAGATAAAAATTGGATAAGAATGTTGACATTGAAAGTCACCATTCACGTTTGACACACGTGTCCACAGTCAGTTCAATCGGAGAATGATTTGGTGTGAAGCTAACGCATATCAAAGCAAGTAAAAAGACCATGCATAACCAGTGGTCTTCAGGAATTCATGTTGCCTCTGTGACATAATTTGGAAATTATTTGGAAGTTGTGCATTGCTTTTGATCTATCTAAACAATACGTTCATTTAGGATTATTTGGACAAACAAATCCTTTACTACTGTCATCCAAAACATCTACTATGTAGAACTTGTGAGGCCATTCTTTGTTGGAGGATACTTTAGGTTATTTGAGTAAACAACAACAATATAATAAGTAAAGTCACGTGTTCTTACATTGTTAAAGCTTATGAGACATGTTTACACGGCGTCAAGTTTCCGTCAACCTCCATTCTTCCATCTCTAGTATGTGATGGATTCCCTGGTTATCAGCTTGAGCTGCAGGGCTATTGTTTTAGAGCTGCTCTTTTCACAAAGCGATGCAGGCGGCAACAATTTTTATGCTCTCTTAGGAGGGTTTTTATAGTGCATCATATTTCCAAGCATCTCTGTGTCCTCCTTATAATAAAGGCTGCTTTAGGTTACAGAAGACTGATCACAAATAAAATTAAACTGAACAAGACAAGGTCAACAGGTAAGATTCCTGTGTGGTTTACAGCTCTATTGGTGCCTTTTTATTTTTTTGTTACTGCTTAAATCAATATTAATAATTAGCATTAATGTTTTTTTACAGTATTTTATTTTGACGCTTTTCAACAGTTCATAGTGAATAGATAAGTATTGCTCAGTTCTTTGCGCAAAGAAGAAAAATACAGCGTGAAGTAGTTTAGGTAATAATCTGATATTAGGTTATTTTTACTGTCTTAGAATGTACATTGTTATACTTTTGGGAGCCATCTGCAGTTGCTAAAAACGTCACACTAGAATGAAGCTTGCCTTATACGGAGTTAGGTAAGGTACTGTAAATGTGCTTATATTTTACACACCTTCAAAAAAGATAACCCCATTTCTAAAAGTAATACAATAAATTGCAGCCAATACGATAAAGCAAGTTGGATCCAGTTCATTCATTTATTTATTCATTCAGTTGGCCTGTAAACTCTTGTTAAAAGATGTGCCAGCATCTCTGACGAACCTCCACGCTGCCAAACTAAGAATCACTGTGTCCTTGTTTTAAACTACCTGCACTGTCTGAAAAAAAAAGAATTTACAGCTGTGGCGACAAGTGCCAAGACATAGGTCTATATTTCTAGACAAGAGAGATTCAGAAAATGTTGGAAATGGTTCTATGAATACTTCAATCAATTGTGGCTTCCATTAAAAAAAACAGGATTAATTGGAAGAGCTACAGGTTATTTGTGTGAGAATGATTTGAATGGTGTGACGGCTCTGGTGATGAATTCAACACACCTGTGCTACCACTAGCCTGTGAACCTGTGCCCTCCTTGGAGAGCCTTTTCCCCTTTTTTTAGAAAATGTAGTCACATGTGTAAACAAATCACTGCAATGTTTGTGTGCCAGGGCCTGGAGTGCATGTTGTTGTGAGTAATGCATGGAAGGAAGGCCAAAAACAACACCGTGTTATTCAAGAAATAGACTCCATGCTCTTGTTAGCATTGTGTGTTGTAATGACTGCTGCCAAATAAATAAGAAGAAGTTAAAAGTGGTTTCACACACCCAGTTTTAGAATGGCCTATAATATTAGAATTATGTTAAAATGCCATGGCAGCTTGTTTTCGGATACAAAGTTATATTACAGTTATATAATATTGTAAAATAGATTCTCTTCCCATTTTACATTTACATTTTAGCCAGTTAGCTGATGCTTTTATCTAAAGCAACTTACATTCAGCTTCTATTCACCAGTGTTACAGCTGGACCACCACTGGAGGCAAGATGGGTTAATGGTCTTGCCCAAGGACACAACAACAGAATGAACTGTGGGGAGAGCGGGAATCGAACCACCAACCTTCCGCTTATAGGACAGCTGCCCCTCTCTCATTTTTTTGCACACCAAACTGAGCTCTGTGTTACCATGGAAACAGTCTACTAAACATGCACATCTGTGTTTAACAGGTGATTACTTGGCAATACTTAAAATTTCCATTGGTTTACAACTAGTTTTTGAAGATTTGCATTTAAAGGTACAGTGTGTGCATGCCTTTGTTTACAAACTAATAAAATATGTCAGATGATGAGTTTACTTTACATGCAAAATACATATACATGCATGCACATGTGTTATTTTGTGGTCACTACTGTAGATCATTTTAATCATTGCACCTTTTAAAACTGGCCAACCATAAAATTTACTTTGCCTTTGAGTAGGACCATAGGGGGACGGCATCAAAACTGGCTCAGAATTACTTGCTACTTTTAAGGTTAGAGGTACACTTCCATGAATACATTTCAAATATACCTCGTTCCTTTCCCTACACATACACATACTGTATCTTAAGACAACTTTAACAATCAGACATTGCTTCATTCAAGAGCCTAATTTCAGTCTAATAAGTGTCTGATCTATTGCTGAAGGTTGCCTGGCTAACTCCTTTCTGGTAGCCACTCATTTTCTATATATTTTCATTCTCTTTCTTCGTTCATTTCTTTCCCCCATTCATGGTAATCATGCCTTGCACTGTCGTTTTGTTAATCTCCCCTGCACTCACACTATCCTGACCATTTCACCTGATCCCATAAGCATCGTTTGCACTTGATCTTTCCCCTCAGGCTGCACATTAGTGACTTTCCTCTTTGTGCTATTCCCTTTCCTTACCCTTCTTATAGTTCTTTTATTCTCCCCAACCAAATCGTCCATTTCTTCACACTAAAAAAATACTTTCATTTTAAAACAAACCTATCTGCTCTTCGGCCCTTGTCCATGTCTCCCGGTCTCTCTCCTTTCTCGATGTGGGCTTGTGGGCCTTGCGGTGACATAATTTAATATTACTGGTGTCATAGTAAAGAGAGAGGAGGCTGGGGTTGTCAGCACGGGCCCACATTGATTTAGCGCAAGCATCACACAGGGAGCATCTCTCTTTATTTTATTAGTAGGCTACGGTCAATCTGATGCAGTGACAGGGAGGTGGGGCTCACACAAACAGCTGGCAGCCAGAAGGAACAGGAGCAGCCACTAGGTGCAGAATTAATTTCCTATCACCAACCAAACCTTTTGAAGGAGAAAACACACTTGTCACTTGCTTTATACCTCACTTACTTACATCTGGCATCTGCAGTAATTAACAGCTAAGCATAATGCACGTGGTTGAGCATAATGTATATTTGATAAGAGCTGACTGCTGCAGACAAGCCCTAATGGTAATTGGCACCTGTGGTTAGGATCGAGTGGGCTTTAAGACACTTGGCTAGATGATTATGACAGAATCATATTGCATCACTGCCTTATGTCAAAGAAGCCCTTTTCAAAAGACAAGGTCAATAATTTCATCCTTGAGGTGATTGATTGATTTTTATTTGGACAATGTTTAGACACAGAAGGCTCAGATGTCACAGATGTGTTGCATAGTAACACTCAGTTAATACTGTTGGTTATATTTTTTAAGGACCTCTTTGACAACAATACAAATCTGTAAATTATTTACCTTTAGGTTTAACCTTTAAAAATGTGGTGTTTATAGCAATCGGTTGCTTACATTGCTTATGATGTTAAGACCAGATGGGCAATGATGAATACTGACAAGACAAATGAAAGATGATGTTGAATTTAAGTTGCAATGGCAGTTTGGTGTCTTGAGTCTAGCTGATTCAGGAAAAGACTAGACAAACATGTTGTACAAAACTTCCTCAATATCTTTAAATCCAACATTTCTGCAGTGGGAGGGGTAGGTTTAAATCAATAAGTAATGAGGGAGTTTCCTCAATGGACTTGAAATTTATTAGTGTTAAGAAGATTTCCTCCAGCTACAGCTCAACAGCTGGATGTGAGAGACAGGAGATGGACTAAATTAATTATTTAAAGACTACAAACTTTTAATCAACAGAATATGTATTAAGATGTAGTTTTTCCTCCCCAAAAATTTAATAAATCCAGCCCTGATGGGGGAGGATATAAATCATACTGAGTCAAAAAATAATGTAATACTGACTATAAAGATACCAGTTAAGTTTTATTGATTTGCGGTTATATTCCCAACCCTTAGTCCTACATTTTTCAAGTCTTGAGTCAATTAGTCAATTAAGGTAATAAAGAGTCGGATGATCATTTTTCAATTTTACGCCATTGTAAAAATTAAGTTACTCCAAGCTTTATATTTAAATAGTACAAAGTGGAAGACCCCAAAAGTCCCAGGAGATACAATGAGATGCCACAGTTTTCTTTAGGCAATGTCAATATATTGATGGCCATTGTGTGATAGATTCTCTGGAGGATATTAGTGGGGATATTCAAGGGTACAGCTAGTGATGGAATATGTCACGTAGCATTCAATTTTGTGTGCATTTGTGTCAAATGGGTTTACAGGGATCGATCCGGTGCACCAAATGATGTATGCGTGTATCGTGTGACGTGGTACAGGCGCCAAAGTTTTAGGCCGAGAGCCCTGTAATTTATTACAACAATATGAGCGTTCATGTGAATGCCTGTGTGACTGTGTAAGAGACTGTTGGTGTGATTCATAAGATGGAAGCCACACAGCTATGAGGGAACTCATTAGACTCCTGTCGTCTCGACTCCTGGTAGGAAAAATACCTGGCATCTGGGAGTTTATATTCCATCTCCTTTACAACCCCCTGCCTTTTTTCCTTTTACTGCTTTCACACACTGTGCCACAAAATCCAAGAGCAATCACCAATCAATCTTGTACACTCAGCCGGCCCTCTCGCTGCTGCTAAACACCACCTGCCTTCCCCTGTTTTCCGTCACTGCTCACTCTCCAGCCACATTCAGACGCGTCCTCTCTCCTGCTTTTGTATTACATCCCATTAAGGCTCATCAGGCTCATCCTCCATCCTCGTGTAATCACGTAATCCATGCAGTCTTCCACCCTCCTTCTTTGTCCAATTCATCCATCACTCTCCCGCCTTGTCTGGTCCATGCTTACCACCTGCTTAAATTCCCCGGTGATTGCTTGTCACTGCTGATTGGAGAAGTTTGACACCTCTTTTCTTACTTGCATACCTGGCCCATGCCTATAATTGAACCTTGTCGCCATGGAGATGCCACCTACTTCTGCAAGTCACATCACAGGTTTACAGGACGTGAAAAAAGGTACAAAAAATTCCTTTTACCTACAAAGGAGAGCAGAGAAAGGGAACAATCAAGGGCAACCAGGAAAGCAGGATCCTTGAAATGCACTTTGGGATCGCAACCACCTCTTCAAGGACTTATTTTGGGAAATAAGAAGCTCTGTGTTTCTGTGACAAAGGGGGAAACCTTGAGGAAAAAGAGTGGAATGTGGGACAAGGTTCATATTTGGCAATTCTGTCTCTTCAATCATTCCAATGCTTTATTGATATTATTTTATAGAAATAAAAAGTGTTCATAGGTTTTTGATGCATTATTTTTGATTTTGTTATAACCTGTCAAATCATAATCTAATAACCTAATAGCAATTGTGCTCGTATAGTCTTAGGTGAGAAGACAAATTGGAGGGTGAGATTCAAATAGAACTCATCACTTAGTAGTTTTATTTCTGCTTCTTTCTGCAATTACAAATAGACCTGTTAGTACCAGTTCCCATTGCAAATCCTTTGAACAAACACATCTGAGCAGCTGCAGTTCCCTCCGACGGCAAATTAGGGGCTATTTTGCCGTCGTTTTGAGGCTATTAGAGTGTATTTTGACATTTAAAGTCACAAATCTACAAGAAAAAAGTAGCAAATTTATGCTACATTTTTGCAGCATATAAAGGCACAAGGCGTCGAGCATTAGCAATGAAACAGGAGGGTGGCTGAATCTTGTAGTTTGTACAGTTGAACGGATACATTTGTTTTGGTATTGGATGTCTAACAATTTTGTATGAGTAAGGAAAATAATGTCAGTACTTGATTGTCTGTGTTAGCGGTTAATGCTAACATATTGCAGTAATTCCTGGACAGGGGACGGGGGCTGGATGAGTGTGCGGGAACCTGCGTGTGTGGTTGGTGGTTTGTGTTGAGAATGCACAAAGCAAAGCCGGAGTTACGGCTAGTTAGAAACTTTTCTACAACTTTTGGTGGGGTTGCAGTCAACAGTAACCGTTTAAGTTTGTTGACAACCTCCTTGTCCAAACAGTCATGTTAGTGACAATATTGTTTTTAAATTGTCTAAATGTTGACACAAATGAATTCCCGAGTAATAATAATAACAGGTGATTCAGTGCCTAATCGTAAGTATCATCTTATTAGTAAATCGAAGAGAAAAGTACAACTTAATCACATCTGCCAATGCAGTCACGACAAAGTGCAAAATGAAAACAAACCAACTTCTGCAAGTGACATGTTTCCTTTTCCGTGTTGCAAATGGCTAGGCTTTCTACTTTCTTTCATGCAAATCTATGACTTTTTTCTTATACTCTCCAATAAATATTTTTTTTTGCCTCAAAATGGACCTAGTACACCATTGTAGTTCCCTTCACAGCCACCATCTCATTCTTAATTTTCAGAATACCAAACTGCATTTTTAACTATATTGTGAGTTCTGTATTTTAGTAGCATTATTCTATCTTTAAAGTGAATATTGAGTCACATTGTAGGAATCCTTATTCCATTCCTCCCTCTGTTGGTTTCAATTTCCTCCACCTCCACTTGCATCTCTCCCTGTGCTCCCCCAGCGGTCGCTCTCCAGGCCCTGTGCCCCTCTCTGCTCCTCTGTGCCCTCTCTTTAGCTGCAGTGCTCCACAGGGTAATGGAGCTTGTCGTCTGAAGTCTGTTCCATCAATATGTGGCCCCTGTGTCTGGAGCAGGAGGGTCGTCCCGGGTTCACTCCCTAAGCCATTATCCACTCTGCCTCAACATTCCATTATGTTGTCTTTCTAGCTGCAGACTTTCAAAAGTATTATATTTGAAACATAGGGCCACTTCCTTCTTCCATTCTGACACCTACAATTTTGTATTCTTCCAGTTTGAATTGAGATTTGCTAAAATCCCCAAACAAATGTTGAATCTTTTTAGTCTGCTTGGATTGTATGTTGTTTGACACTTTCTGTTAGACATAAATGTTCTGCTCTTATAGCCATACTAGCCTTATACTACTGCTTTTGGCTTTTTAACCTCAAGTAATTGTACAATTGTTGGTTTGTTGATAACATGGCTATGTGAGAGACACTTGCTTTTGAACTGCAAAGAAAACATAAAGCTGGCAATGAACCTGACCATAACACTGCAGGTAACATGTTTAGTCTTGTTAACTTTGCTGTCACTCCAGTGTCCTTATGTTATGCCTTCATTCCTACTTGTTCTTTGCACTATTGTAGGTGTTTTCTATACAGCCTTTGGGGTGTAACTAAATTTAGTGCAGTTCCTATACAACATGTAATATATGCTTCTGAAAAATAAGACTAAGCCAAGTCAGTAATATGTCACTGAAACATTTAAAAAGACAATATCAACCCTGTTAACCTACAACCTTTTCTGATTCTGGCACAAAGGCAAGTAATACACAGTAAAAAAAAAAAAATAACAGTGGACCCTTTAATGCTGCATCAGCCAAATATTTCTCTTGTGCTCACCTTTAAGTCAATTTTTATTGACTCATTTGCAAGCTGTGACCAACCAGCCAACAGGGGTGTCCGTTGTTTGACCATGTGATTGGTCTAAGTTTGCTGCATTCACTGAACATTCAAATCTATTAAAGTTTTTGATAATAAAGTACATCTTTTTCAAAGATCATTTATTTAATATAAGAACAAGACTGTTTAATTTGGTTTGAAAAATCCTTTATGTATCTTTAAAGCTGGCAATAAAAAGTGAGAAAGACAACTTTTGTAAGGTAATTTATTGTTTTATTTTCTTTTTAAAAGGGAAATATTGGAATCCCTATGGAGATCACATTAAACAATAATAAATCTGTGTGCAAAGGGGAAAACTTACAGTTAGGCCTTTACTGTCTTGAAGTAATCACCTGCAACAACATTACAAAACAAGGATGCATTTGTTTTCTTTTTTTCTTGGTTTACACAGAAGGCTGAACGTCCTCATATATTCGGAGGTTATTTCATGTTAAAGTTGTGCTAATTCAGATGTGAAAATGAAAATAAATGTGCCATTATAAAGAGCAATTTCACACAATGACTGACAAAAGCACAGTTTATGTTACATTCCCCACAGAACGTGAGCATGTGGCACATCAGAAAATGAATACCTGGCTGTTTGTGGCACGATGTGGAGACACTCAGCCAGGCATTTCTATCAGCTGGTAAATTCTTATCTTGGCAGCCAACAAACACAATTGCACATCAGTATGCAAGAAAGTATTTTTGCAGTGGGGAAGTGGAACGGTTATAAAACAGGAAGCTAGTGTCTGTGTGCAAGGCTGTGAGTGTTATGGGGCTACAGAGCAGGTTGTCAGCCACCGTGGCATATGGTGTGCACCCAGGTGACGAGCTGGTCCCCTGTACTGGCCTTTCTCTGAGCGCATATGTTGTTGCATGAGAGTAAGGCAGTGTGTGTTGGCGCTCTTCTTTCACTCTGATGACCATCTGTGCCCCGCTCTTCAAAGCATCCCCTTTTTTTTGCTCCAGCCCCATAGACAAATGAATTATTAAACTGCTTTTCCAGGTGACACCCTCGCCATTTGTTACCTCCTCTCTGGTGGAGCAGACACCGACTTGAGGAAACAATCACTCAGACTTTGTCCCCTTTGCACCCACCTACCTGACCTCCCTCAACATCTTCCCTGCATGCCATTCTTTGCCTCCACACTCTAGCTTCCACATGCTTTAACACCCTCTCAAGCACTTCTCTGTCGCCATTCCCTTCTCATTTGAAGGCCCTCCGTCCTTATCACCCCATTTGTTTGCCTCTCAAATGACTCCATGCTTAATTTGGTCTCTTCCTTTTCTGACCTTTATTTCTTTCTGTGAGTTTCTATCTTGCCCACTCTCTCTTTCATTCTCTTTCTGTCCAAAAAAGTCAATCTTTCTCACAGCCTTCCAGCCTCAGGGACTGTGACCGCTTGAGGAATCCAATAAGGTTGATTAAGTGATGACAGTATAATTACAGCAATGGCATAGGCACAATCAATCTCTTGCTTCCTGAATAGGATAAATGAGCCGACCTGGGTCATCAGCGCACGCAAGATAACTTCACTGTGTGCATACTCCAATAGAGAGTTGGAGACAGAGTGAACACATCACATGAAGAATCACTGCTCTTTCCTCAGTAAATGTTCTCAGTCAACGTCTGTTCTATTAAATAAAATCACATGAATGAAAAGCTTATTCAGACACTTCAAGGTCAGAGGCATGAGCTTGGTGTATGAACTTGTAGTAACTACTTTAATAGGTAGTGAAAGCTGAAAAACAGGGTTTCCTATCTCTTAGTCTGTTGCATTCAAAACCTTTCTACTCCCGGTGATGCATTCTGACCGGAGTATGGCCCTCCCAAAGCAGCTTATGCACAGAATTAAAAATGAATGCCTTTAACTCAAATGTAAGACAAGAGACAAGTCACAAGGTTGGGTGTCAGAATCTAAACATCCCAGGCAGGCAGTAAAACTATTCTCCTTTTTGTCAGTGATGTGTTTTTTCTTCTTCTATGAACT
Source organism: Neodontobutis hainanensis (assembly GCA_024349245.1). Taxonomy (NCBI): domain Eukaryota; kingdom Metazoa; phylum Chordata; class Actinopteri; order Gobiiformes; family Odontobutidae; genus Neodontobutis; species Neodontobutis hainanensis. The sequence goes on along the minus strand of JALDNG010000313.1, from coordinate 95,956 downwards.
TCACACATAATTAATCAGAAGGCCTTCAGTTGTGACATTCAAAATTACATCCAGCTACAGTTGTGCTCAAAAGTTTACATTCCCTGGCAGAATTTGGCCGTATTTCTGAGAGTATGAATGATAACATATAAACCTTTTTTTCACTCATACTGTAGTTAGTGGTTGGGTGAAGTCATTTTCTTTACTCTTTTTAAAACAGAAAATACCCGGATGATTCCAGTAAAAAAGTGTACATACCCCAGTTAATACCATGTATTGCCATCTTCAACATCAATGACAGCTTGAAGTCTTTTGTGGTAGTTTTGTTGATGAGGCTCTTTATTTTCTCAGATGGTAATGCTGCTCATTCTTCTTGGCAAAATGCCTCCAGTTCCTGTAAATTCTTGGGCTGTCCTGCATAAACTGCATGTTTGAGATCTCCTCAGAGTGATGTTGAGGTCAGGAGACTGCGATGGTCAGTCCAGAACCTTCACTTTATGCTGCAAAGACTGGTTGGCCTTGTGCTTTGGATTGTCATGTTGAAACAGCCAAGTACGTCTCATGCGCAGCTTCTGGGCTGATGAGTGCAAAATTCTTTCAGTATTTTCTGATAACATGCTGCATTCATCTATTCCTGTGCTTTTGTAGCTCACAGATTCCAAAAATATCAGAGATACACCTTCATGTTTCACAGTAGGAATAGAGTACCTTTAATCATAGGCCTTGTTGACTCCTTTACAAATCACATTAATGGTTGTGTCGAAAAAGTTTAATTTGGTGTCATCAATCTAAATGACTTTGTTCCAGAAGTTTTGTCTCTGTGCTGTTTGACGTATTGTAAGCGAGATTCTTTGTGGCATTTGGGTAGTAATTGCTTTCTTGACCATGCAGAAGACAGAAAAGTCAGTGCATCATTGGATAAAAGACGCAAAGGTCTGTCAGGAGACCAGACACCTTTTATACACACGCACTGATTACAAGCAAACAGATCACAGGTGAGGATGGTTACCTTTATTAACCATTCAAACTTGTTTGTGCATGTTATCAGGCCAGAATCACCTGGATGATCAGTAGTTTCTGTTGTCATTATGATTGAAACACTTGTTTGACAATAAATGGCTTCATCCAACCACTAACTATGAATACATTTTTGACATTATCATTCATATTCTCTGAAAAATAGCAAAATTCTAAGCTGTTCTTATCTAATCTTGAGAAGAAGGCTCATTTTACATTCTGCAACAGGTGGGTTTGTGTTTTGACCTTTTGTTTGGGTTCTGTAATCCCTGTTTACTGGCAAGTAGCGTTGTATTGATTCCAATATAACAATTAGCTCTAAGCAATAATTTATACTTCCAATATGGGTTTTGTTTATATTTCACATTAGTATATCTTGAAAGCCATTTAGTAGACCAATTCAGTTTAATATAAAAAAGACTCAGCTATAAAAGGGTCAGGTGTGCTGGGTGTTTGACATGGAAGCAGAGGGTGCCTTTCATCTCTAAAGACCTGGGCGAAAGGATTATATTCATTGACATAACTCATTATGAGTCTCTCTCTGTTGCTGAAAGGATATTAACTGCAGTTAAAAAGGCCTTTGTTAAGCCAGACAATCAAAGACTTGAATGGCAGGTTGATGAAAATGTTAAAATAAAAAAAGAAACTAAATGATGAACCATCTGTTTTCACCATTTCACCAATATGGAAACTAATGACCATGAAATGTCAATGTGGAAAGATGAAGTTTTGCTTTGCATTGGGATTGTATGCACAATGAATTTTATGATATAGTCAGAAACCATAAATGTTTACAAAAAAGATTTGTAAAAAATAAAACAAAAACAAGATTTGTTTGACAGCATACAAATATCAAAGTAACATGCATGAAACATATGAACAGTTTAGTTCAGGCTTCCATACTTCAACACACTGAAACTTATACACAAACAATTTTATCTCCATTTCATTATTAATTCACCCCCTTACCCTCTCAGCTCTATTACTGAAGATCTTCTCTGTGTCTATTCCTTTCCTCGCTCCACTACTGCACGCCTTTGAAACGTCTGTCAATATTGACTTTATTTATTTAATTGACACTGCTCGTGCACAGACGCCGGGACCTTGCATAAACAATGACGCAACGGTTTGGAAACTCTCTGCGAAGAACCGAATAAGGGAGGGGAATAAAAGAGGGGCTCACACGTTTCTCGCTCCTACCCTTCTCCCTTGTCAGTCCATTGGGAGGGGAAGCTTAAGTACTTTGGAGCTGGAGTGTCTGTCTTTCACACATCAAACGATTTGTTTTATCCGGTTCATATTCTCCCCTTCAGACCTTGCACAGCCTGATAGGGCTTTGATGATGAAACATAGGGGACATCTGCGCATTATATCCAAATTGGCATGCACAAAGGTGTGCACACGTATATATGTATGTGAACGTGTGTGCTTGTTTGTTCCACTCTGACAACAAATTCCAGACAAATACCTCCATTCCTTATTCTCACCCCATATATTTGCCCAAAAAAAGCATCAACTTCTTTAGTCTTTTGTTTTAACAGCAAATGCAATAAAAGGAGAGCAATTAGGAGCTGAAGTGATTTCCTCAGCTCAACTAACAAGATGCTAAAGAACACAAGTAATCGTAAGGGAACAGGGCATGATTTGAGAAGAGGATTAGAGGTCTTTGTTGCGTTAATGTCTATTGCAGCTTAAATAGCAAGATCTTTTCTTTCCTCGAGGTAATAGCAATCTGTTCTGACTGTTCCAACTTTTTCTGTCACACTATCATTTGTGGCAAAAGGGAACTATGATCTGGGGAAAAACCTCCACACAGACGTGTTCTGAGACACCTGGTCCTGACCTCTCTGCAGTTCCCACTCCCACCTGACCCCAAGCTGTTGAGACTGGATCAACTCAGCTGCTCTAACTGACAATCCACATTACAACAACCTCAGCCAATTCATTAATGCTTATATAGGACTGTTTCATAAGCCAAATGATGTGAGGGACTGATGAAGTCATACAGGAAATGAGTACTTAAATTAATTGCTTCTTAAGGTGGATATGTGTGCATGCTCTGTTTTATGGCTTCATTCTTTATGAATAAACCATGCACTTGACCGATGCTTATGTTCATCTGATGTAACATTGATAAATATTATTATCTGTCTACTGTATCTATCTAAATAAATGCCCAAAATGTATTAAAAAATATAAATGTCATCATGATATTTACTTTGTAATTACTAAGATTTACAAAGCACGAAAACAATTATAATTTTAAAGTAAATTCGATTTTTTTTTTCAAATCTAGCTTCAGAAATGCAATAATGGAATAATGCATTTCAGTGAAATGGCTCTGTTTATGGAACAGTCTTGACAGTAAAACCAAAAAAGCTAAATCTATTAATGTGTTTACAAAAATAGTAATTGCAAGTAGGCTGAGAAATTATGAAACTGCTGAATAAGCTCTTATTTGTATTTTGTTTGTATAAATAAAAAAAAATAAAATTTGTTTTATTGTAGGATTAAAATTTGAAATTAGAAAAGTGGCTGTTTAGTCTGTAGCATATTGCAAGAGATGTGTGTGCTCTAGCACACTACACATATAATAAAGAAAATAGGTCAATACACTGAACCCTAGCAGAGTCCTATTTGTAGAAAATGTGCTAAAATTACTATACCATTTCAGAAGACATGTTCTTTCTTCCAAACTTACTTGCTTCAGTGTCTCTACTTATAAATAAAGACTGCAACCACTATCCATGGCTTAACTGAATGAGTATGCATAACACTTTTTGCAAGTAAAAACTTCAATTCAAACTTTCCTTTCATCTCAACTTTGTGGTTAAAAACAGCTCTCTGCCAGACATTCATCAAAAATTACATGCACTATGCCTCAACAATCAAACACTGTAAGTGAGAATTCACACAGACAGCTTCCACAAACCAAAAAAGCTGCTTTTACAGATGCTTCATTGGAGTTACTGCAAACAAAAGGATACATGTTTTATTACCATCTTGTAGTAAAACAAGAATACAAGATCTAAGAGTTATCTCATTTGTTTTTAGTCAGATTTAAGCTAAACAAGTGGAAATGCTCCAGTTTATCGGATGGGTAATTAAAATGATGAGTAAAATGATCATAGCTCCTGAGCTCAGTTTTGCTTTGTCCACTAACCATTGATGATACCCAGACATTCTCAATGAATCTTATTACATTTTTTTATTTATTTAATTTCATTTTTTTTCTTTTTTTTCATGTCATTGCAGTTGGATTCTTTCTCAAATCACATGTTGGAGATTGCTGTGACAGCGTTGGTTCAGACATGCTCCTAACCCAAAGAACACAATCAATCCAGAGTCCTCCTTCGAGAGAGCTTTTTTTAATCTCACTGGGGAAATGGCGGCCTGCATCTGGCACTGGAAATACCAGCTCATAAGTCTCAAAGCTATCACTGTACGAGACACTACATCACAACCATGAGTCAGACTCTAACTAAACCTGCATGGCCTAAAGCCACTACATGTGTCACTGCAGCGGGCTGGAAATATCACAGTGCTATACCCTTGCCGCCGCTGTACTTTGACATGACAAAGAGCCAGTGTGCCGGACGTGCACAAAATTACAAAGCATCTGAAGCTAGTCACATCATGGTATTACACTTCCCCTCCTGCACCCCCTGTCCCCCGTTCCACCACTTGTAACATTCCTCCATACCTGTTTCTGTCAATGCACTTGTTTAGATTTATATAGTTCCATTGTCGCTTGCAGAGGTTTCCATTTTAACCCTCCCCCTCCACCACAACTCCCTCCTTCTGTCGCCATGAATATTTTTCTTATGGGTCATCAGGTGAGTGGACACATTTTCTCTACAACACAGACTTCTCCGCAGTTTGACGATGGCATTTGGCAGCAGGTAAAGCCCTGCAGCCAGCTTGCTTTGCTTCTCTCTTGGACATCTTTTTGATGGATTTACCCTTAGTGTTCGACACAACGTGATCGATGGTCAGACTCAATAGCCTAGCGTATCCCTTGTCACGATAACAGCATATAAAATATTTCATTTGTCAGACTTTGGCATTAAAACTCTCCAATTTGTCAATGGAAGCATATAAGTAAAATGTTCCACTAAAACTTTTAACACTGTTTCTTTGAGATTGAATTAAACTCTGCAAGTATAGCCTGTTTCCAACATTAGCATAAGCAATGAAAATATCTTATCTTAAGACATTCTGCATTTTCTTAACTTTATCAGATCAGAACATCTAAACTCAGAACTAACTTTAACTTGCTTGTCTAAAATAAATAGAGTGCAGTCCTAAAAAAATGGATTTGCAAAGGGTTAAGATTACTTTTCTATTGGACTAGATTCAAACAAAACAATTAGTAGGATTGTCATGTGAGGGTGTGAAATAAATTGCAACTTGGAATGAGAATATACCTATACAAATTTTAAACATAATTTTTTTTCCCCACTTAATATTACAATAGCAGTTGCCTCAAAGGGCCATAGTAAAAAAGAATAAAGAGAAACATCATGGAGAACCACAGGAGTGATCCGCGTTTAGTCTTTTTTGACTGAAAAATACATTTATGTCTCTCAAATATTAGAGGATGAGGAACAGTTCCATCCAACTTCGCAGTGGAGGCAGGTGAGGCAGGGGAGGCAGGTGAGGCAGGTGAGGCAGGTGAGGTAGGGGAGGCAGGTGAGGTAGGGGAGGCAGTGGAGGCAGTGGAGGCAGGTGAGGCAGGGGAGGCAGGGGAGGCAGGGGTGGCAGGTAAATCAGTGTCTCACTTATCATTAGTGATAAAAGTGAGAGTAGTGGAAAAAACACAATGATAAAAATGTGTATAATATTTCTTCACTAATTTGCTCCATTAATGTTATGAGACCATGACTTCACTATTTAGATTGTTAAAAAGCACAAAATGTGTATATTTCTTGATCAAATGCATTAAAGAGACGGTTAAGCTGGAGTCTGAACCTTAAAGCAGACACAGCAAATAGGAAGCGGTTAGAATGAGGGTATATTATACACGAGGAGGTGAGAATCTTGGTAGGATTGTTCAATAGCCCAACCAGGAGAGCATGGCTCCGAAAAACTACAATGGACTTGAGAGGACAGGCTTAATCAGAGAAACATGGAAGACTGTGTGAACCCTGAGGGAGGCTGGCAACTTGAGATTGACCGACACTGGGTTAATTGTCTTCTCGATCACATATGGCCATACATACCTCAGGTCCAATGTCTTGCATTCTACCTGCAGAGGTAAGTTCTGTCACAACATCATACCTTTTGGCCAGGAACTTAGGCCGGGGTAGAAGTGCACCTACAGTCAGCACTCTGTTGGTTTTGAGCCATGGAACAGAGCGGCCTGCGCAGTCTGCCATATGCATTGGCAACAGTGAAGGTGGGACTGGATTGATGGCACTGCTACTTCCTCTTTGTGCGCGGGAAATAAGGGTGGCTGGAAGCCCAATAAAACCATGACCTGGGACATACCGGTAGCAGAGTAGTGGGCATACTCTACCCATGGAAGGAAAGTGAACCAGGCAGAAGGATGGTGAGCAGTCACGCTGTGGAACACAGTTTCCAGACTATGGTTCTCTTGCTCTGTTTGGTTGTTTGACTGCAGGTGGAACCCAAAGGAGAGGCTGGTCATGGGCTCCCAGGGCTCGACAGAAAGCTTTTAACACCTGAGGGGAGAACAGGGGGCCTTGATCAGATACAGTGTCCAAGGGACCTACTGTAGTAGGCACTCAAAGCGCTTTACGTAAATAAAGCTATTTTCCAGTGTTACAGAACATCACTGGAGGCAATGTAGGTTAAGTGTCTTGCCCAAGGACACAACAACAGTATGTGGGGGAGAGCGGGATGTTATGTTGTTTTTGTGATGTTGCGGGGATTGAACCGCCCACCCGCTGGTCGAATGATGGCCGCTCTACCTACTGAGCTACTGCTCAGTGGGGCTCAGTTGTTTGTAACTCATTAAGTCTCACTGTTCTGATATAAACCATACTGAAAAAATAAATAAAGGAAGGCAGACAGTACCACTGTATAACTGAAGGGGGCATGCTTCCTCTGCTATTACTGTTGTCTTGGTGTAGAATAAGTGCCAAAACACAAGACTAAAAAACAAGTATACAGAGTCAATGTTGACTTAATATAAAAGCTTAGAAACTTCTCAAACTTTCAATAAAAATGGGACATGATAACTAATGTAAGAACAATGCTGAAGTTAAAGGTTTTTTTAAACGATGTGTATACAATGTATTTGTTTAATTGTATAATGTTTTGAGTTTAAATATTGAAAGTTAGTGAACTGTGGAAGTTTTGTAAACAGTGACTGGGTATATCTCATTGTAGCGGAAGTCAGTCGCAGTCGGAAGTCAGTAGCACCAAGTCACCCACATGTATCAGCCAATGTTTACCATTTTTTTCTTTGGCTAAATATGGGTTAGATCTTACTTAAATAATGCTGATATATGAGATACAAAATGTCAGTATTATTCTGTCTATTGAATGCTGTACCTTTGACCTCTTGGGGTTTATGTATTTGTAAATCTGAATCTGAAAGAGTCAATGCCTCACCAGTTACAAAGCTAAAGGCATGTCACTGCAACAGAGTGAGAGGAGCTGCAGTCAGTGTGGGTCCGTGGGTTGGGTCAGAAGCCCAGATGGGCAGAGCTAAGGTCTAGTTATCACGGGGACATCTAACTATGTGCCATTATTGGGACATCTGCAAGCATCCAATGTGAGTGGGACAGAGGGACATCTTAGTCTACGATTATTATAGCAACAAGATGGTGTGGCTTATGAGGTCTACTGCAGAAAGATGCTGCATATTCCAGGCCTAATGCAGTGCCAGAATAGTTTAAAAATATACAGTCTTGTTGTTGGGAGCTATACTCATGTTCTGAGGCAGTTTCAAGACTTGCCATCTTACTTTATCAAAAAAGAGGATAACCACTGTAATTGTACCAATGGAGATGGCAGAGAAGGATTGATGGTCACAAGAGTTTGAAAGGGCACATTAAACCCAACATAGATACGGTTTCAAAACCAAACTTTACAGCCAGTCAGAGTTATGGTTGTTGGACCAATTATGGTGTTACAGAAATTGTAAGCCATGACTTGAAAAATGAACTGGGACAGGAACTGTTCATATAAATGAACAGCAGGTACAGAACATCAAATCATTGACGTGAAGCTTTCATGTTTTTCAGTTTGTCACAAGTGTCCTTGTGACAAACCTTTCATTATTAGGGGTTTATCAATTCCTAACCTCTGTAATAGTGTATTGTGCCCAGAACCCACGTAACGTAATTTCAATTCAGTTGGAGTCAGATAAAAAAAAGGAACACTTATTATTGGCAAGCAGAAATTTTGAAGTGTTAAAATGGTAGACAGTTGTAAAATGACAACTGTCTACTGACTCTTTAGTCATCCAAGACGTTTTTGGTCAGTATATCATCCACATTTCTTTTCTTACTGTCAGACTAGTCCTTACAATACAATAGAGTATTTTTTTCCATATCTTTTTGTGTAGGCATGTTATTTACTGTTAATTGTGGAAATTGATAATGATTGGCCTCTGTTCCACTATTGTTAGTGATCTTTGTTTTTACATCAGACTACATTTAGTCAGTCTTTCATGTCATGCGCACACATGCAAAACCAGCCAAACAGCTGCTTTTATGAAGTGGCTGGACGTATTAATCAACCTTTGGTTCTCTGGGGCTCGACACTGCAGCCTTCGTAAAAGCACATGCAAATTGCTTCTATTATAAAATGACGATGAGAGTTAGTTTTCTACTTTTCTGTGCAGATTTAAGCAGTAATTATCAGCACAATTTACACAGGAACATGGCACAAAATAATAATTTGTTACCAAAATAGATGAGTAGAAATATTAGAATTGTGGAAAGACTTTGAGGGGTTTAGCTTCAAAGTTCTTCTATTCTTTGAGCAAGATGTGAACAAGAAGGCCAGCATCAAAGTAAAGCAGTGATTGAGGGCATAATGAGAACACAATCTCAGGCTTTAAGTGCAATAGCATTTAAGTGATTCTACTTTTGTGGAGAAATTTCATGCCTGGGCTGACGCAATTTCTTTCTTTTTATTTGCTGCTTTTGAACAGGATGCCCACCAGCATCAGTATGAAAATACTGTCACTTGAAAACAAAATTGCAATAACATTTTCACTGCCAAATGAAAGATCTCAAAAGTTAGCCACATGGAATTTAAACACTTTATTTTTCCCTTTCTCCTGTTTAAAAGCTAAGTGACACCAATCATTGATTTAAGCCTAATGCAAGAAGAAGGCGGGAGGTGTTTTGAGGGCTGATCAAACACAACACTACTGTAAAAGGCAGTAAAGACATTTTTTTTCCGGGCTCAATCTGTGCCAAAAAAGGGTCTCTCTCTCATTACTGCTTCCTGTGATGGGCGTGAGTTTTCCCTTCATGGCAGTGAGCTGCCATATAAAACTGTCATAACCCAAAAGATATGGGACAAAACTTACCCTTTAATCAGGAACCATCACATCTCCTTTAATCATCTCAACTGTCCGTGCCATGTCACTCTCTTTGCTGTCTATACACCGTGTACACATGAGGATTCCCTCCTTTACTATGGATCAAACTCTTCCTCATTAAAAGCTACAGCAGAGATTTTGAGCACAGTTGAGTTTTTGAGAAACAGACACAATCAAAGGAGAATTTAGATTTTAGCCAATAATTGTGTGATTGGTAGGCAATACAGTACTAGTCATATTAAATTGTCTAATAAACTCTGAAATGTTGTTAAGTTCTAGAAAACAATTATTCACATTTTTGAAAATATTAACTCAACCCGTATGTTTTAAGAGGAAAAACTTAAATGAGAAGAAAAGAGAATTCCTATACCTTTAATGGAGATTTCATGGCAACAAAAACTTCATTACCAAGTCTGTGGCAGCAGATAGAGAATTATCTGAAGTCCATTCCTAAATTCAAAATTTGTTCACTGCAGCTGTTGTGATAAAATCTCAGCAGTTGTTGACCTCTTGCAAAAAACTAGGCTAAACCTCCAAAACCAAAGCAAGACCTCAGCTGCACTCCCACCTTTAAAAAGCCTCTTTCTAACCCAACATGCATTTAAATGATAATTAATACTTAAGCTGTCAATTGTAACGACAACCCACAGAAGAACCTGGTCAGCACCAGCAGGTTTTTTTACTGCAGCTTCGAAATAAGAGTCCACCCTTAAGCTGACAGACAGGCTACTTTTGGGCCCCATGAATAACAACAAGCCAAGGAAAACGCTGTGGCCCTACTCAAGTAGGTGTCAGGAAGTCAAGTGGGTTTTGTGTTATCTCTTCGTACTTTCAGCTGGCTATTAGCATAGCTATTCAGACGGCACGGCCCATGGCCCACAATGGGAATTGAAAGGGGGAGCCAATCTTTTTCTCTCGTACTTCTCCCTTTATGTCTTTCACTCTTGAGTCTCTCTCTTCTCGCTCCCTCACTCCTAACTAATCCCCTAAGTCCCAAGGGGAGCAAGACATCGTTGAGTTCTGAAGTGTCTTTTTGTCTTTGAGTTTTGTGTTGGGAAGTGGGAAGTCCACCTGCTCCAAAGAATTTCAGAATGGATTTGTGAAGGGATTTAGAGCCCAAAATAGTTTTACTGGTTTCCTTAGATTCCTAATGGACTATCAGAAAAGCATCCCTAATTTTTAAATACTAGCTAGGAACACATTCAGCCATGGGAAAAGTAATTTCCTGTTTGTTGAAGATAATATAGTTGAAAAGTTTATAGAGAACACAAGAGACAAGACATTTCTGGCTGCAGAAAATTTAAATCATCAAAAGAAGACTTACAATACATCAACTTTTTTGTCTTTTTTTCTAATTTGATAGTTTATATGTCAACATGTCAACCTCCAAACTATGCCAAAGAGACTTGATTTACATCACCAGATTGTAGTTTTATTAATCCATCCAGTTAGAGTTTAGAGTTAGACTTGAGAGACCCACTTTAATCAAACCATTAGGCAGACATAAACTAGATCTGACAATGCAGGTGATTGCAGTTATATATAAGACGAGGCCATACATTTGTAACCAATCCAAGATATTGACAAGGCTTTTGGGACATTCCTTATCTCATTATTAGTTCCGGTGTTGTTCTTCTGCAGCTTTGGCCATTTGACTGACCTTCTCCACAGCTCCCTGTTTCCCGTACAACGCATGTATCACTGTTGCTGTACCATTGATCGTCTCTCCTCACTTCCCTCTCTTCCTCTGATGGCTTCTCAATAAGTGCATAGATCTATGATTGATTTTACCATTGGACGTCTCCTTACAGTCATTATGAGAGAATTTGCAAGGGCCATAATAGGATCTGATGGCTGTGAGTGTTCACAAATCACTTTCTCATTGAACTGAAGCTGGATTTCAGGAGACTTTAGACGAGGAGATCTTGTGCCAAAAAGCATCAGTCTAAACACATTGCCTTATCTTTTTTTAACCGTTATACACAGATTTTTGCACGTCTAATACTTAGTTTTCTGTAACTTTGGATTGGCAGATACTACACAAGTCTTGAGCTGTTTGCCATCCCCTACCCTTTTTATAAATTCCTCATGGCATCTTCCTTCTAAATCCTCTATTCCACACCATTCCTTCTACCTCCCGTTGGTCCTCGCTAGCCGATGCCATGACCTTTTGAGCGGGTGCTTAAACAGATTAGCTGTTATTAAGAGCTATGCACCGCTGATGACTCTTTCATGAGGTAGGGCCCTGGTCCCATAGGAGATGGAGATTGGAAGGAAAAGAGGGGAGGGGTTGTGTGCAAAGTAAACAAGGAAAGAAAAAGAGAAAGCTTTGGTTGAACAGGTAAGCCTGGGGAATGTAATAAAAATATGTTGGAGAATAATGAGTCCACAGTCTATCTGTGCCGGCCCAAGCTCAGGGAGAATGGAGAGGGTTGTGGCAGAAAGAGCATCATGTAAGAAACATTGCCAAATCACCAGTGCGGATTAGTCTAGTGTGGTGACCCCTGCAGGGAAAAGCCGAAAGAGAAGAAATAAAATAAAATAAATTAAAATAATAATAATAAAATATATATATATATATATATATATATATATATATATATATATATATATATATATATATATATATATATATATATATATATATATATATATATATATTAGCACTGCACTGGTCTTGACTCAGTCTTGGTCATGACTCTTAGAACATATACTGTAAGTACTGGTCTCTGAAGTAGAGTCTATCCACTGTATTCAGAACCTTATGTTGGTCAAACATTATGAAGTGAACTAAAATAAAAAGGAAAACAATCTGCAATGAAACCTTACACCATCTGTAGCTTTGACATACAACTATAATAAACTTGGTTATTTTTCTCACAACTTAGAACAGAATTAAGTTCTATGAAGAAAAATCTTCAAAGAACAAAAATAGAAATCACAATAAACAATACATAATCATTAAATTGACTTTTTAATAATTGCAATGCAGTCTGGAAAAAAAAGTAATGTTGTGATAGCCTTCAGTCATGTTCATAGTAAATACAGAGGAAAACACATCATTGTTATATTCAACATGACATTGTGATACATTGTTGTTTTACACTTCACATGAGGCAGATCTCAAAAAGTATTCTAGTCCCTTATGCTTCGAACAAACAGTGGTCCTCCAGGTCAACTGTGATGTCGAACTTTATTGATTCAGACCCGAGGAAACTTTTTGTCTACCAACATTTTGACTTTGATATGTCAATAGCAAAGTGTGTACAGTATATTATAACAGAAAAGTTTTCAATGTTCTGTGTGCTTCTGTTGCCAGTGGTGGGTGGTTCATTTTTTTATATTTATTTTCCTCTCCTTTCCCATTGCTTTGGGGCAACATGCACCACTGGCATTATTATGTAAGATGACATTGCTTCAAGTAATGCCAAGACACTGCAAAGAGCCAAAAAGGTGACATCTTAAATTCTCTGGCTTCATCGTAGGAATCAACTGGAACCTTTCCACACTTTTGATGCATTTCCATGTATCAAAGCAACACTACTTGTGTCTGTGCAGAGTTTAAATAAGTATTTAGTTGTGCATTTTATTAAAACATTTCCCCAGTGTTTGTTGCATGAAACCACTTGTTTGCCTTTAGTCTCCCTTGACACATGCCAGATGTTACATAAGCACTGCAGTTCAATCTGTAATGCCTCTGTAGTGTTTAAATGTAGATACAATTAAAATACCCCAACTGTGTGAAAACCAGTGAGCACTGATTAAATACTAGCCTATAGCGTTTACAGAGTTCATGTGTGGTTATACGGGGTTAATAAGGAGTCAGAATACTTCCTGAATTTAAAAAGACACAATACTTTTGAAGGTAAAATGGAGGATTGTCACATAATTAACTGCCTTTCCTTTTCATCTTCTTCTCGGAAAGTTCCCTTATTAGGTCAATTGCTTGGTGCATTGACCAAATTATCAAAATGTCCTCCGCTCAACTCCTGCATCTCTTACACACAGAAACTCCGACACACAATCTTTCCTCAATAAATTGCTTTAAAAGAACAGTTCTATTGAAATTTGCAGGTTTTATTGATCCTGAAAAGTAATTAGCAAGAGTTATTATAAACAGAGAATGATCTGTGTTAGTTGCTGGCTGCTTTTCTAGTGACTCATGCAAACAGTCTCACATTTAAAACTCATTTTTATCCCTCTCTCTCAACTTGTAATAACCGTAAAAAGAGCTCCTCATGGTTCCTCAATTTGCTTTTCTTTGTGCCTCTCCTTCTTATTTTTCCCCTGACCCAGCACAATTCATTATTCCGATGCAATGAAAATGGAAAAAGAAGAACTCAAGGTCACATTTCATCAATTGCTGTTACATGCCAAAGAATATTTCTTCCTTAAAACACCTTGACATTTCTGTTATAGAGCATTTTTCCCTGTCTTCTTGTGAAATATGCTAGTCAAACCTTTGCGTGTGTGTGTAAAATAGATATAAAGTGAGGATGTATTTGTGCCCGTGCACCTACCTGATACCTTTTGTGCACGACTATGATATACACTCTAGTAAATTGAAGCAGGAGAAGGATTGGTCCATCAATAGATCGATAAATTGATATACAGTGTTGGATATGAGCTCTGTCAGGAGGTGTATGTCATTGTTTTGTAGACTGCATTTATAGTTTTTTTCCAACGTCACCGATATATCTCTTCCCACTGGATGCAATTAACATTTACTGACATTCTAATGAACACTTTTTTCCTTTTTCCATAATCCTCTGTGATTTTATAATCAGTGAGGCTTAGCACAAATAATAAGATCTCCCAACTGTTAGAGTCCCTCAACTGAGTGAAGCTCTCAAATGTCAGGTACATGATTTGACAGTTTAGCAGTAAACATTGTAATTATCTCCAAAGATTTGAAAAAAAAAAAAAAGAAGAAAACATTTTCTCTATCGTAAACATTGTCAATGTCACATTCTAAAGTGTCTGTGTGTCAATCTGCTGATACCTGTCACATACCAATACAAGAGGGGGAAAAAGTTTTAATGCAACTTGTATAAAGAGTATTTTTAATTATCTCAGTGTGCAGGGCTCAACCACAGATTAGAACCAGAATATAACCAGGGGCAACAGCAAATCATAAAGATGCAGTGGTCATTGATGTGACAGCCTTCCGCCAGAGGGGCCCATGTGGCCAGATTTACCCCCTCTCTCTGACAACTGTAAAAGGTATTGCACATATTGTTATAATGAGGAGCAGACTGGCAGTCCTCTGTGCCCTTCACTCAGTACCGTTGAGACGGAAATGAATGCACACAAGGCGTCCGGCCAGAGGAGATGGATAGGAAGAGTAGGTGGGTTAGGAGATAAGTAGGAGGTAAACGCTGAGATGTGATCTTATGGATGTAGGTACCAAAAATGACACTAAACACAAGTGAGACTTCTTGTTAATTAAAAGAGGAAACAGCAAGAAACTTGTGAAAGTGAAATCAGGTATGTTTAGAAATACATTTATTCATTTAGCAGACGCTTTTATCCAAAGCGACTTACATTGTACTACAGTAATTACCAGTATTACAGCCATTGGAGGTAAGGTGGGTTAAGTGTCTTGCCCAAGGACACAATGACAGTATGAACTGTGGGGAGAGTGGGAATCAAACCGCCAACCTTCTAGTTGAAGAACAACCACTCTACCCACTGAGCTACTGCCGCCTAAAATACACAAAAAATACTTTGTGTTATCAAAACAGATAACATAGCCAAAATCTGGACCTGTTATAAACACATTTATTTCATTATTATCATTCTAACCAGAAACAGCTACAAGCAAGTCCGGATTTTCCAATGTCCCAACCTGCCTTTATTTTTTCATTGTCATGTATTTTCTAACATATATTAAGTGCATCCTGAGGCATGCTGAGAATTTAAAATGATACTAACTGAATTACTCTAACTCAAAGCCTTCACCTGATCTCAAGATTCCAAGTGTAATCTTTAAAGGAAAGCACCACTATGTTCTTTTCACCACTATATCTGTGTAATATAAAGCCCTACTTACAATATCAATAAGCAATTTAGAAAGCATTTCTATCTCCAAAGCTTAAATTGGCTCAAGAACAGAACAGAACAGATCAGGAACAAAAATCTGAATCAAAAAGAAGACATCAACGAGCGTGGGCCACAGCTTAGACCCTGTAAAACTAATGAACATGTTTAAAATCCATGTCCGGCTCCACAGCAGCTGCAGATTGCTCCACTAGCAGCCACAGCAAGCATTTTAGTCAAGGTAGAATTTACCAGTGACACGCTGGAACTCCCAAATTGCTCAATATGTACAGCCAAGCCGCTTACAGCCAATTTTAGATATCATTAATGTCAATAGCTGGCAATCTCGGGGGCATGATAATGAGCCATGAACAAAAAGCCAGGCTCACTGAATCAATGTTGGAGAAGCTTGCAGGCGGTGCACAAATGTAAATACACTGTCATTTTAAATGAGGAACAAAACAAACACAGTGTCTTTTTACTAAATAAGGCTCGATGTATTTTAGCACTTGCTGTTATAACAATTGCTCTCTTTTATCATTTTAGTTTTTTGTCCTAATAGAAACCTTCTGCTGAAGAAAACATAGATATCTGGCTGTTTTTTTGTTCTTTTTGTAAGTCCCTGTTTTTAACCAGCAATAAAGCTCAGTTTGGTCGCTCATGCTTTTATTTGCATTTCTATTGTCAAGACTGTAAAGGGCACCAAACAACTGTAGCGGTTCTGCTCAGTGCAGTTAATTGAATGATATATCAGATAAATGTTGCAACAAACAATATCTCAAAGCTTCTCATCTTCAGGATTCAGGCAATGATTCTACAAATGATACACTTCTATTACTCAGTCCGCAATGTACACAAACTGTCTGCAAAACAAAACCTTAAATACAAGAAAGGTAAGATTCTTGGCATTAATATGGATGATCAATATTTATTGGACTGTAGGGGTAATGAGATATCTTAATGACAAACTAAAATTAATGTCAAACTTAAGGTAAATACTGTAATTGCTGTGTAAACTTTGCAAGATGTGAAATTAAGCAGATAACCAATAACACTAATTTGTGTACCTCACAGCGAAGGTATTCATTTAGCCAGATTATGCTTATGCTAAGTTAGAAAAAGTGTTGCCATTTTCAGTTTTAGAGAAGATAATACAAACCTTTTAGCAAACTTCAAAATTTATTTGGCAATATTGCTGTAACCATGTGTGAAAACCCCCCTTTTTTTTCTCCCTCCATGCACCTGGCCTAAAACAGGAATCATTTCATCCGACTCAGCTTTTGGAACAGCCGTGTTGGCTGGCTTCACGGTGCATGCCATCTCCTGTTGTCTGCAGTATCTGCAAGATTTAATGAACAATCAATCCAGACAATTGCATATTTTAAACAACTTCTTATTAATAATAGTAATAAGGTACATTAAAACTGAAAAGTCTTCTTATTTTCAGGCCCTACCGGAATCAGTAGAAATAAGTAACTCCTCGTTTCTTGGCAAAAGGTTATGACACAGAACATCTAACATAAAGAACTGAATTACACTTGTGAAATACCGTCCCTGTTTCTTTATATGTCTGCATTTATAGCACTTTTTTTTTTCTTTTGTGTTATATATATATATTTATTGTTCATTGAATTTGTACTTCTAAAGGACGGGTCGAATGAAGTGCTTGACTCTCCAAGCAATTTAGGGGTTTCATGCCTTGCAATAAACCATCTGAGAAGTGAGCTCACAAACTCTCCGTCTCAAGGCACATAATCAAACCACAAGGTCAGAGCACTGGTTTCATACTTGACACCATAAGTATTTGTCAATGGCCCTCCATTTGTACACAGATGAAAATTGAACGAGGGCTTTTGCTGTTAACTGCTGCTTTTCAGGTCGTGCAGTTCACTCTGTGGGTTAAGCCAACACCGCTTCCTCTTTTCTTGCCTCATTATTGCCTCATTTTTCTACTCCGTTCTCTGTGTGTTTTATGTTTCAAACATCACCCTTTTTTTTTTCCTCGTTCCTTACTCTCTCTTGGTTTCGCAGGGGGCTCGTTTTGCTCTCGCAGCAGAGGGTAGACTTTGATGTGGGCTGACAATGTGACTCGTGCCTCTGCTAAATGTAATCATATTAGCTAGTTAACCATGCCACCACTGTGTGACCCACTGACAAAACCAACGCTGTTTCTGCTCTGGCACTCTCTTGCTCTCTCTCAGGCACCTTCTCTTTTTGTCTGTGATAATCTAGCTTTGGAACTGAGTGGGTGCACACTGCTCAGGGGGGGATAGAGTCCATATGCGTGTACCCATATTCACTGTGTTTTAATATATAGGCCTGTGAAAGGATGGATAACACTGCACTATTTGAAATGCACTATTTTTAGATTTAAATCTTGTCATTCACAGAGAGGCCCTTGGTCTTCCTTCTCTTTGCCATTTCAGTTGCAGGTTACACATTACATCTGTTAAATAAATCAATCAATAAATGTTTTAGTATTTACAGTAAAAAGGATTTAGACTTTTATAGAGTATTTTTTGTGTTGTATTTTGAGGTTTTTATTTTTAAATTAGTTTTTGTGTGATTTTAGTGAGAATCAGTTTTGAAGATTTGTTTGTGTATTTTTTGGTTGCTATTGTTATTGATAAATGGATAAACTGTTAACTGTTATCGTGTTGGTAAACTGAAGTACTCATGATGAATTTAGAGGGTATTGTTATTTAAGATTAGAAATTGATCTAATAAATTCTAGTGACCTGTCCAGGACTACAGATGGAAAATAGCTAAAAGCTAAATCTGGTGCAGAGCATCTTCACTTTACTTGAGATTAATGTTTTTTTTGTGCATTTTCCTTAATAAAAACAAACAAAAAAAAACAAATACATCCCTATCAATTAATTTAACTATTTTAAGCTAACACTATATAGTTTTGAGTGCTGTAGCTACAGCACATGAACACTTAAGATTTTACTGTATGGCTTTACTGCATTAGAGTGTGATTACAGCATTGCAGTTTTAGGTCTTTGGGCTGCCAGCAAATTACTGTAAAAATATACAACAGCAGTGAGTCTAAGCAATAGATATGCAAATTATAAATTGCATTTTATTTTTTTTTGTTTATTTTTTATGTAATTTGTAATTGAGTAATGTTGATTTCTTCACAATGTCTGTTTAAGGTGAGTAAATGTCAAGACATCATGCATGCATAATCTTAGCTAAAGGAAGCTCTTAATAATATAGAAAAAGACATCGTGCCTGATGTTGTAATATGGCACATAGAGCAGGATAATTAGGGGCTACCACCCAGCACTGTTTTGACTGCCCCATCTTAAGCATCCTCAGAGGAGAGACACCTGAAAAAATAGCACTGCCTGGACCCACTGGTGTGTGTGTGTGTGTGTGTGTGTGTGTGTGTGTGTGTGTGTGTGTGTGTGTGTGTGTGTGTGTGTGTGTGTGTGTGTGTGTCATGCCTGTGTGTGTATATGTCACAGTGAATGCAGGGGCACGGATCAGATGGCTCTTGATTACAGCTGATAGGTTTATTTGAGGAAGGTCAGAAAGATTGGGTGGAAGAACAAGAAGTGTAGCTGATGGTAAATGATAGAAAGTGATAGTGCTGTAGAATGAGATATTTACACATATACCAGGAAAGATACAAAGACAGTTTGAGTAGGAAGAATAGAGTATTTTGACAAAGTGAATGGCTAAAAAAAATCTGCGTACTATCCTATTCTGTAGTAGCAGTGTCCTTCCACAGGGGTCTTTGAGAATGGACATGCCCACTAGTGCTGAGTTGTCAGAAAGAGTCTGTCTGACAGCACCAATGCCCCCCACGGCCCACCAGACGTGTCAAACTAGAGTCACTGTGTGTCGGGGAGAGTGAATGATAGATATGAAGGTCAAAAAATAGGCAAATGAATGACAGTTTGGTGAACAGATGGAATAAATAATAACAAGATCATTGCTGAGCATCAGTCAAATTTCCAGCAGGTTTATTTGAATGCAAATGACAGATGTCTCATTATTTCATTTTTTCACAGATTGAGAGCTCACTAAAACTTTTTTTTTTTTCCATTCGACAGCCACAAGGTAACCAGGAGCAAGCCTGGAGGCATGGTTGGCTTGTGTCCGCTGCAGTACCAAAAAGAGTCATTTTACATCCTAATCGTCCCATTACACTGCAGGCCCAATGGCTTTCAATATGTTTGATTACTACTATTGTCCACCTTCAGGCACCCCTTGTTTGATAACTCCTGCCTCGGAGGTGGATCTTTGGCTGATTACTTTCACTGTTTGGGTTTGGCATAATCGCACCCTTGCATACTGTCGGCAGTGGGGTTGGTCAGAACTCTTGTGTCTGTGTAAACATCAACGTTCGAGTTTGGTTTCTCGTGGGGTGAGATTATCAGTGGCCGGGAGGCTTGTCCACTGGTGTGATTACTTTCTGCCGGACGGGCTCACGTTTAGAATAATTTGTGCCCCCCAGAAGCTCTGTTTATTTTTGTCAACATTTCAATTATATCAGACCAATCAGTGTGGTCACAGCCCAGTCGTCTCATCCCAACATATCAGCTGTGTCAACATCCGCTATCATCTCTGGCTGTCACACTGATTGTAACTCTATCACTCAATCTTTTAGGTGTTAATTACATTTAGATCACACTGCGGCACTGTGGGAAAATAATAATAAGCCAACTTTCATTCACAGTTGAATTTTGAATCCATTAGTGTCTTCCTATATTGTATTGGTTAAATCCTATAATCCATGTCACAAACTGGGAATTTTACTTCCTGTGAGAGTCTATTGAAAATTAGAACAGCCTTTTTATGCCAAATGTATTTTTTTTTAACTCAAGTTCACCCTTACTAAAATGGCTTTATTTCCCTGACAATTTCTTGGGTGTACCAGGTTGATAGAATATACTTTTTGGTTTAGTTCATTTGTGACAGGTCAATCTCAACTTGTTCTCCCAAGTCAAATGTTTCCATCTGCCATTTACACATCATGGTGAAAAAGAGCACATCAACCAAGCCTAAGTACTCAGACCAGAGTGGGACCAAAGACTAAAGCAAGATGAGGCACATCAAGGCCAAGACTAGTGCATGATACAAGGAGACACCTGGGAACACTTCTAGAACCATGTCTATTTTCACCAGTTTTGTATGATGGGCCTTTTACTGGCAGTAAAAGTAGGAATAATAAGCACAGTCACACAATATTAACATCACCAGCGTGTATGTGTCATTAAAACGCCCACAGTTTGTGTACATTGTTCATACATGATACGTCAAGAGAGAGTTCGAAAGCTAGTGCCTGCTGCATACAAGTGGCTCAAGATTTTAGTCTTAACACTGGTCTCAAGAACCACAACACCAGATTATTAAATACATTTCCCAGGATTGCACTGTGAATGCATGGTTTCTATCAGACAAAACCCCAGCATTGTCTTTATTATATTGGTAAAAGTTGTAAAGGTCAGAAGAATAAAAACAAGTGCTCTGTTGTCCAGTTTACGAGACCTGAAGCAATTCTTCAACAAAAGGCTAAAAACGATTAAAAGCACCTTTTATCTTAATGCATTTCTTCTACTGTTGGATTACTTGTAGACTGAAAATATTACTGTGGAATTTTGGGATTAGCCGGGACTGAAATAATCCATGTCAGAGAAGGGAAAAGACTAAAAAACAGGTTAAAATTTAAAAAAGAAAGGGGGATAAGAAGGGCAAATAAAAGCTCCAAACTGAGAACAAGCAAAGAACACCATTATCTGGTAATGTAACAAGTGTGTTGGAGATAAAAATGGGCTGGCGAGAAAAACAGTAGGTATTGTTTTAATCCTGTCAGTGGGAACTTTCTAATCCATTGTTGTGAACATCACAGAAATACGTTGGTGTTTTCAGCCTATTGTTGCCAGAGTTAATCCAGGGCTTTTTCCATTTCCTTAGGTCTAATGGTGTTAAAACAACTATAAAAGCTGAAAGACACAAAAAATATAACTTGCCAAATGAATGAATGAAGCCATAGATCACATGATGCAATTTACAAATATTTTAAACAGAAATATGGATTTAAATTATTATTAAAATATATACTTTAAATGAATAATCATTATATATTTGGCAATTCCTCAGTATTTGAATAATATATTCACTAAACATTCATCCATTACTCAAGCAATACTCAATCATTTTGGTCAGTACTTATATTCAAGCACTTTTTTTTCATCTTTTAGTTTAAAACAAATCTTTACTCCATAGTGCTAAAAATCTCCTGGCATGAGGAATTATAAACGGAGGGAATCAAAAACATATTTCCAGCAGGAGGAGCTTTCTTCTTTGACAGTTTGGGGAGAAAAATAGAAAGTGCTGGCGGTTAACTGATGAGAGAAGCTGAACTCAGAATGAATGACTTGTTTTTTTTTTTTTCTATTAACTGTTGAGGCGGGGAAGTGAGCCCAGTGAGCGTTTTTTATTTTTTTTTTCACTTTTATGTCAAGCACCTGTACACCAGTCAGACGTTAACGCAAGCATCTAGAACAAGGGCGTAGAGTGGACAGGGAGCGCTCTGAGCCAGAAAACCTGGCAGCTGTAACAGAATGACAAATGTTGGTTAATTGCCGTAGGATGCCTTGAACAATCAGTAAAAAAGTATATATAAAGAGTTTGTTTAAACTCTATTTGACCAGTAAATACATAAAGTAACATTGTTTTATGTGACATTTGAATGTTACGACTACTTTAAAGTTATACTGGTTTGAAATAAACAGTGCTCTCCTGAGAAAGCAGGTGATTGAAGTGAATCATAACCAGTGCTAAAGAATCTGTTTTGTATAAAATGTCAGATCATTGAGATTGTGTGTGGTGTGGCTGAAAAACAAGTGGAATTAAACATACTGACATTTAGCTACTGTAAATTATTTTGGAGCCTTTAAGATGTTTAGGTGTTAGATGCTTGAATATTAAAACTCATCAGTGTTGGTGGGTTCAGACCTCTCCCAGAGCTCATACAAGAGTAATGATGACGCTTACTATGATCAGCAGCGCTTAGCTTCTCATGCTGCTATCCTCTGAATTTCACCTTATGGGAGTAAACCTAAACTCTAAATCTCATTATGGCTACTGTCAGTGAAAGCAAAATAGAAATACAGTCACGAAATGCCATTATAAAACCTTGGTGTCGAGTGATGATGTCTATACCCCACTGACACAAACACACAAATTCAAAACCTCCATCCATTTGGTTTCCTTAGGGAGATAGTTGACACAGCTTTGCTCAACGGCTTAAAGTTATGATGTCAGCGGGTCATTGTGGTTTACGGGATTAAGCCCCTGGAGGAAGTCAGAGGCTCTTTAAAGCCAGGACAAAATGCCTTCTAAATTTAATTGAGGTTGCAAGGGGCCGCAATAACAATGATCGCCTTTATCATAAAAGGCAAGGCATTGGTGCTTTAGTGTTGCTAATACTAACAAGCCATGTTTAGAAGTGGATCCATGTGGTGTTTTCCGTGTTCAACAGAAAGTTATGACATGACAGAACAATAATATGACAGGTATGTAATATGATATTTAAAACCCCTGACAGGTATAAACCTTTATACCTCTAGAAAGTTCTGTGTGGCATTTTTTCCAGGACTTATGCGCAGATGTAGCACAAGGTGCAAGTCTTCCAACATGGCATCAGTCTATATTGTGACATGGACGCCTACACACTTTACAGATCTGTCGGAAATCTCACCCAGCAGCCAGAATCAATTGAAGCTTAGAGAGGAATGGCGCTGTGAATATTTCTGACTCGAGTGAAAAGAGCTTCAAAGTATTCCTAACAGAAACTTTGTGACTTTACAGAACATCGTATCGGCTCCAAAATCCATAATCAGGAATCTGTAATGTTTCCCGCTCGTCTTCTGAGTTCATCCTTTCGTGTCTATTGGCCTTTTGAGATGCTTTTATTTCAATTTTAATGGAAACCCACTCTGCATTTAAAATCATTCACTTTCTTTTCAAATTTGATCTTTCTAAAAAATAAATAATACGGAAATATATTTCGGGGGATCAGGCGTCTCTCTGTTTTGAGCGCAAGATAAGCATAATTTTACTGCAGGATTTAAACTGGCTAAGACTTCAAATCTGTTCTGAAATCCCAGCTGAAGTGAGCTTTGCTTTTTCTTGTTTGTTTTTCTCTTGTTTAATTTTTTTTCTTCTCTCTCCAAAGAATGCAGTAAGTGACTTTGAGACGTTGCCAGACAAAGCATCTAGTCAGTTACGCACATGTGTTTCAAGGCTTACCTAAATTAAATTACATTTTTGCCACTCCAAAAAGCAACTTCACATTGACTTTACTATTGATCTGGGATTGGTCATTTACCCTGCCAGTGTTATGCATCTTCCCAAAAAACTTTTTATTAAAAAAAAATGTCTTCTTGAATCCAACAGTGACAGAATACATTTACACACACATTTATATATATATACACCTCGCTTTCATAGAGTTTATTCTAAACATTTATTATGAGAATTCATCTTTTGCACAGTCGGCAAAACTTTACTTGACTACAGCACCTACAGCTCTGGGAATTGGCCCATGCTCCTTAATGCTTATGATTTATTTTTCCATCTGATTCTAGTCACAAGCTCACGGTGCGGTGCTTCGATGAACTCCTGTGCGCTCACCATCTGCCCCTACAGCTGCAACTATGCCCTGTTACACACTGCTCAGATTCTTGTAATGACGAATGCAGAATACTGTCTTCCTGTCAGAGACGTCTGCTTTATCATTTCTTAAACAGTGCAAGCTACTGTTTTCATTTTGAGTAAGTGCATGTTTCTTAAATTTTGCTTAGCTAACGGGAGACACATAATTTTTTTTTTTCCAAACAGTTCTTGAGGGAATTAGAAGTTAATTTGCATTTTCAGTTCATTTTAAAAGCACTTCAGTATTTTACAGTTTATTCCACCTTGGAAAAAAGGTTTATCAAAACAGCATTTACTTCAAGAAGAAATCAGTTTTATAACCTGCAGCTCCCCTGAGGTCTAAGCTTCACTAGACATTAGCACCGAGGCAATTACGTTAAAATAATCATTTCAAATTGTCTATCCTTGAGGAAACATTAAGTATAAATATGTACAATACTGGGGCAGCAGTAAGAAAGAAGTGAACTTTTTGTATGACACAAACCTATGGCTGACACTGGTAGAATACAGGTGTTTGAATATCTGTAGTTGTAGTTAAGAGAGTTGAACTCCAATAAATACAAATAAAGCTTTCAATGCCCCACAGATCACTACTTTAAAATCAAGGATAGTTACCAAGGTTTAATTGCTGCCTTTCAATTTACTGTTTATGGCAAGGCCACCTTCTTTGATGTACTTTTCAGAGGTTATTTCTAATAATAATAATAAACCCAACATTAAATGTGTCACTTGAATTGAATCACTTGTTTATCTTCAAAGCCGTTTGCTTTGTGAAATCTACAGATTTGCATTACACAAACAGGAGTACACAGGCTGTTCCTTGTGTATGAATTTGCATGAGTCACATCAGACGTCGTCTGTTTGATCAGCTACGCCCTCAGATGTCATCCTGTTTTAAATGTGCTCTTCAGAGGAAGAGTCTATTTGTAGAGGTTGAGCTCCGCGTCTCTTTGCGTTTGCGTGGTTGTGTGTGTGTGTGTTCGTCTGAAGCCCACTCAAGGGTTCCCACTGTAGACGCTGAAGGTCTCTCTTGTTCTCCCCAGTGGCGCTGATTTGGAAACAGCTCGAGGCAACCTCTAGGCACTGCCTCTTGTTCCTTTTATTTTATTTTTGTGAGCTCGCACATCCACAAGTGTGGCTTAATGCGTGAGTGCATGTATGTGTGTGGCAGCCCCCGGCTCCAACTCAATTGCTTTGTCTTGATTAGCAGCTGCTAACTTTCAGTGAAAAAAACAAAACTCAAAACAAGAAATAAAAAGAGGAACTCATTCCACACCTGATGAAACACATCTAAATTTCACAAAATAGACGTAAGGAACAGAAAGCGGCAAAAGTGGCTGAACAGAAACCTAACCCAGCCTAACTATTGTGCATTAGACGCTTCACACAGGACAACTGAAAACAATACATGCCATTAAGTGAAGCTTGTTTAAGTTTAGACAGATAATATCAGTGACATGTTACACATGTTTGGGGCAGCACACTTCTTTAGCTATAACATTTCTATATTGCATTTACACTTCTGCTGGGTAATGTAACTAACTGTAGATACATTACCCAGCAGCAAAACGTATTTGCTGTTAAAAACTAAAGAATAAAGAATCTGTAACACTTGAGCAAGCCAAATGTTAAAGGCTTTAATTGTGCAATTAAACAAATAAATAATAAAATAAATGTCACAGGTAATACATCTTTGATTAAAACTTGCACAGAAACCAGTCATCAAAGCACTAGAAACACAAGGAAAGGAAGGAAGGATTGAGGAAGGAAAGGGAGAATGCATGAGACCAAAGGGGGAAGTATGAAGCGGAAATAAATCAGAGTCTAAGAATCACTGCCAGGTGTTTGAACTTTGAGAAAGGCAGTATTTGAGGATAAAGTGTGAAGGATAAAGGTTTGTTGGAGCCGACGGGGATTCTCTCTGTGTGTCTTATCTCTCTCTCTCTGTCTCTTTCTCTTATCCAGGAAGCCAGAATATTTTTTTTTTTTTACCTGAAACTACTCACACAGCATTAATGTAGGTTTGCAGATTGATTTCTAAATGTCCACCAGGACTAACATTTCAGATACACCCAGGCAATTGAAATTTTAAATAACATTACACCTAAGCTTTAGTGAAAAGAAAACTCACTTCATTCAAAATGAACTATTATCCCCCTTGTGTTTATCTCTATCAGCGCCGCCTGCAGAGTGCAAAATAAGGTTACCAACCTGTGCCTTGTTGCTTATTGAAAAGCAGGTTAATGGTCTCTGCAGAGGAATGCAATGTTATAAGAGCAGAAATACTGATATAATCTGATCATGAATAGGATAATGATATCAAAGCACATGCCAAAGGAATGTAAGACATGAAAAGTTGTGTAGGAAGCATTCAATGTCTTAGAAGTAGCCTTAAGCTCCAGAATTACTTTGACACTGATCAGATTGTAAAGGTGAGAAATAACCCCAGACAGTGAAGAATGATGGATGGCACCGATTTCAGGAATGGGTCTAAACTTGAGAAAACTGACGAGAGTTTATTGAGTAACAACTTCATTGACAAACAAACTTTTGGTAAGGAAAGAAATAGAGATATTAAATGAGAATTTTTAACTATGACTTGACATTATAAGTATTCAGTATTAACACTTATAATGCCTACAGTAAAATGTTTTAAATGGAAAGTGAGGTAAAGTGCCACTTGTCAATTTAGAACTGTTCTCACGCTCCACTCCTTTTACTGTCCATGGATGTAATATGACACATCACAATTCATCCTTCCAGCTTTGTTTTAACCTTTGATCACATCACATGTCACACAGATTCAATTATGTTTTAAAAGAGCACTGGGAGTTTCAGAAAAGTGTGCCTCAAAGTGAATGTTACGTCCCAACATAACAAGAGCATGTCTCAAACAATACTCTTCTTCTTTGACTGAGAGTTTTCTATACTCACTCACTCGATGACGCACACATACACACAAACACACACAGATCTCAGTAGGCAAGTACAAAGAGCATTTAGATTTGTCTCTATTCACTTTCATCTATCATCTCTTTTAATCCCACCTCCGTTCAGGAATTTCTGCTCACTTCTCGCAGCAAGAGTATATGAAGTAAAATATTACCCAATTAATTAGTTTAGTTTGAAAGTCTATACAGCTGGTTACATTGACAGGTGTGCACGTGTGAGTGACAGCTGTCAGTCTTTAGTCTTCTTTATAAAGGTTGTGGTCTCTTCTAAAAAAATGACATGCATTTCTACTTAAAAGGTCTCTGACATCGAGGACCAGTGCTAAAAAAGTGACCCATAAGTTTGTAAAAATTGGACTGAACTTTAAACCCGTTCCCTGGGACTTTTCTTATGAATCCTGCATTGACATTTATTATGCAGTGGAATATCAGACTAACCAACAACAATGCTGACAGGACGGCTTGTTGGATTTGTTTGTTCCAGTACACTTAAACTGTAGTCTAAATACTAGAAGACATTTTAGTGTTCCACATTTAGCCTTTAGCTCATTTTGTCTTGTTTGCATACAGTACATTGCTCTTTATGGTCATGAATCTGACAAGTCGTGTGATTTTATCAATTTGCCAATGTCCTTATTATTTATTTAGGGTTATGTTTAGGGAAAGGGGGCTGTTCTATGTACATGAGCCATTCACAAATGTCTCTGCCCCAGTGGGCGTTTATATTCCCTCACTACAAGAGAGTTTGTTTTAACAAAATGAAACCATGCTAACTATGATTGCACTGTTAGTGTGGTCTTGACTACAACACTAGTGTTAGTTTATGTCAAACCCATGATCTGGCATTGTCTTCCCTTTCTTGCTCCGGCTAACACAGTTGGCTGCGTCGTATCCATTAAGAAGTGTTTTGCAGCTCTTTCCCTTCGCGGGTGTCACAGTGCACTGAGCACCGACTGATATGTGTGTGTGTGCCCTTCAGACTGCTCTCGCTTCATTTGTCTGCTGAATGAGACCAGAATCTCCCACTATTCACTGGAGAATCCCGCTGAATTCTCTCCCCTCGTCAGCTTACTGCTTCAGTAAACACTCTAAATGGGACTCGCCCCTCCCTTAAAAAAAAGAAAAGATGTGTCGTAAAGGTAAATTTGGTTTTAAGCTCACACTCTGTGTATTTTTGTCTCAGCGCATCAGTTGTAAAGGCTACAAAGATGAGTTGAAGAGGCTGGTGTCCCAGAAGACAATGAAAATACATTAATTTCACCTCCTGCCCCTATTTTTTTTTCCCTTTCAACTTGAGTACTTTTCACACTATGTCATTTTCTTTCTTCATTTCCACTTTCTCATTACTCCCGTTTAGTTTTTCCCAACCTCTTTTCCTATTTTTTCTTCTCTCGCCAAATTTGTCCATTTAAACGCATCTCTGGGGAAAAGAGAGACAGTTTGTTTCGCTGATGCTAGTTTTGAATTGCCAAATATTCACTGATATTGTTCTTTCCCTTTTTCCCGCATAAGCTCCGTGGTCGGAGTAGCTCTCGCTGTGTTGTTGTTGTTGCGTTATTATGCCTAAATAGAACTCATGCTGGGAAAATTGGCCTGAGTTCAACACAAGGATAAATGACCAAAAAGGCGGCCTTACAATAAGCGCACATAATGACCTGTGCGTGTACGTTTTCCGGCTGTTTAGATTCGCAGAGTACGTGTTCGCTTGTGCTTTTTATGTGTGTATTCCGTCTGCATGCGCTTGATAATGATATCCATGAATTATGCATAGCCTGTGATGCTTTTCATTCAATTTTTGCTCTTTTTTTTTGCTCCCCCAAACAACATTACAGAGGCAGGTCTCTGGGCATTTGGCTGTAAATAAACTCCAACTAATAGACTTCAACTCTGGGCAAAACCCATTTGTAAAGCTCTCGCCAGGGAGCAAGATGAACACACTGCCTACAGGCGCTGTTCTTGGGTCAGCTTTTGCCGATCACAATTAACTGTTTGGGCACAGGGACGGTAACAAAAAACAGATCTGAAATCAGCCATTTTAAGTGTAAATGTTTTCCAAAACACAAAATCATACAGAGCAAGTAGCTAACAAAAGCAAAACTAGTTGGAATATTTACAAGCATAAATTTGAATATTGTATAGAGAAAAGCTTTTGCCCTGAGCAGAATAAGGCTTTTTGTGTGTGGGTTGATTGTATCATTTATACTGTATAACCTTTTATGAGGTCTGTCAAGGGATCCCTGTTATATGTCCCACACATTTTTGTTAGATTGTGCGCTGATTTAGTCATGGTCTGTATCTGAGCTTTTTTATTATTATTATTATTATTATTTCCCAGTGTCTGTATCTACATTTCTACTAATCAGAATAGGTGGAATAGAGATTTTTTTTAAAAAATGTGAACTATACTTCCTCATTCCAGTTATGTTCATTCAACATTATTCAGTATTATAGTGGCTTGTGTTGCTTTGAGGAAAAAAAAAATGGTAAAAAAAAATAATAATTTTTTTATCTGCTACAGCCACGGAGCATATGCAAAAAAAGAAAAGAACAATATCAGTGTCAGTGGATATTTGGCAACTCTATACTAGCAGCAGAATAAAGAGAAATTATAGAGAAATTATTTTAAGGAGAATAAAGCTACTTTAGTGGTCCATGGTTGTAGGGTGGATAGCGCTCATAACAAAAATGTCGCCCCCTGTCTCCTCAGTGGTGGAGCACACACAAATATGCATATGCAAAAACACAGGAGACCCAGTTCCAATTCCAGAATGATCAATTTGCCCAATGTAGTCTCTCTCAATCTCACTGTTTCCTTTCAACCTGTCAAAAAATCTATCAATAAACAGACCCAAAAAATGGCATAGTAAAAATTTGTTGTGTGATAGATTTTACCAGTTTAAGGCATCTTAGAGTCTGTATGTTCTTTCTAGTTGACTTTTGGGTTTCATTGGGCACTTCAGCAACATCTTCAAACTTAAAATTTTGCCCAGTTTCCTACTTTAGACAACTTAACTATAATATGGCCTGAGTTGTGAGTGCTTAGTACATTTTGATAATGATTGAAACTGTAATGTCATTTACTTTGTTGTTACACATTTACATTAAATGTAAGTCCTTGTTTGAAAAGAGATGCATCAGCTTTTTTTGTGGTTATCTTTCCCACCACTTACTTTCTTGTCCATAATGAGGTAAATACAGGTGTGTGTTACTTTGTAATTCCTACTTGTTGTCGGGGGAAGGGGGAGGAAGCATGTTGCCATACATGACTGCCTGCACTCCCTTGTCTCTGATCTGTGACCTTGTCCTCTCTCATCACTTGCTGCTTGTGACTGCACAGTGCCTCAGAGCTCTGGCCCTTCCCCATTATCCTCCTCTGTCTCTCTCTCCCATTCTCATATTTCCTCCTCTCCCTCTCTCTGTCCGTTGTGCTCTGTTGCTCATCGAAGGCCCCGAGCTCCCTCATTCGGAGCCCAGGGCGCCCTTACTCTCGCACTTGTGACATTGGAGGTACTGATAGTGTGTATTTGGTGGAGCGCATGTGTACGCTTCTGTTTTGGGCCATGTGAGGAGAGCAAGTCATATGATTTAGCAGAAGACAGCCACCTGCAGCTTGGCTTCGAGCGATGGGAATCACGTTGTCTCCTGCCAGCGTGTCATACATTAGGTCGTCTGCACTGAGGAACATTGTTTCACTATGGGGGCGGTGCAGCTGGAAAATGTGGATCCTTTGTGGTTTAGTAACCTTTAAACCTTCAATAATAACCAACCCCCAACAGAAATGTCCCAGAATGCATTCTAATATTGCACAAAACAAATCAGGTAAAAATAGCCTGATATCCAATGTTCTAGCAGCAGTTGTGAGCTGCAGTCTAATACGGGATACTAACCCTAAAACATGTCTTACATCGATTGTTCCTTTACTGTTCTTTGTTTAGTCTGTATCCTCATTTTACACTCTGGTGTTATCTATACACAGCATGAGAAATTTGATGAGACGGCGCACTGATGTATGTGAGAAAGTGTGCATTTATAGAAAATAGGTGTGAGCCAGACTCAAGTTTAACGTAGTTTAGGCTTTTGGATGCTGTATTCGAGTGTTGAGTCAATCAGCAAACTGCAAACCCAAGCAAGTAAACAAAAGTAATATTTGCAAGAGTTTGCAAATATTACTTTTTGATATGTCACAACTCAATTCTCCTAACAGCTCTAAGCATAACGCAACAAAAAGGTGTTTCTCAGACCATATCATTCTGAGTCCTGTTCTTAAGTAAAGAAGACTACCATCCTCTAGTTGGACTTTATTTATTTTATTTTATTAAAACAGACTAAAAGAAAAGAACGCAACATAATAGTTTTGTTTACTACTACTGCACACACACTTAATGTATATGACATTGATTTCCAGTAACAGAGCCTCTTTTACTGACCTCCACCTTCAAAGTAAAGTGGCAAGAAAGACAGAAATATCCCACAAACCAAAGTGAGCATAAAAGGGTCCTTAATCTCAGCCTGGTGCAAAGGCCCATTGGTGCTGACTTCACTTTACTTTTAATAAAAAGAAGAAAGAACTTAAAGTACATTATTTATCAGACATTTTCCGACCAGTTTACTTACTTATATTGATTTTTTCTTCTCTTTATAGTCTCGGTTTAGGATGTTACTATAGATGTTTGAGATCTTCCACTGACAACTGTTAGGTCCTCCTCTTACACAGTTTAAAATTTAAACAATATTCTTATTAGCAGCCATGTTACTCTGTGACCCTTCAACAGATGTACAACACTCACATGAAAGGAAAAGCTGTATCATTTAGCTCAGTGCTCAGGCAGAGAGAATAGTTACTGTTGTTGTGTACTCAGCGTGCTTTATGCAGAGGACATCACTTTGCCACTGGCTCTGGTGTCTACAATGGGAAAGTATTTTTGTTCCATGTTGCTTTTAATCACATATGATAACACAATGCCCTAGTGCCGTGTAGTACATTTATTTTAGGCAGTGTTAGTTTTAAAGAATAGTCTACGGGAAATGTTTTTTTTTTCTCATTTGTCTGAGTATGTTCCTCAAACAAATGACAACAACTAAATATAGACAGCTGTAGAAAGGGTGTCTATAATATCTCTTTGACCGACAGTTTTTTTTTTACATGGTATGATTTAGGTTTATAGTTGTTGCTAATTAAAAAATGGATATGATAAAAATGTCATTTATAACATATAATATATACAAAGTCCCTATTTACCTTCTTTTTCTATGATCACTGAGCAACACAGTACGTCCTAAAACAGGCGACCGTAATTGCAAAGAATTTGGTTAAACTTTTCTTTTGTTTGATTTTTTCACTGTTTCTCTGTGAGGACAAGCCGTGCCACACTTAAGAGAGAATGTATAAACTCGCTGTTACCTTATTATATTATATTAAATGATGATATTTATAATCATCAGTGAGCACAACCCTTACTTGCTTTAACATATTCTGTTTGCAGCATGTTCTTTTATATCTATTAATCATCATCACATAACATCAACAAAAACTGAGCCGCTGTCAGGCTAATCATTTCAATCCAGAGGCCAACATGTAATTAAACTATTGATTAATGTCAACTTATGTTTTATTTAGCTATAATGTATATGAATGGAGCAACAAGAATTTTGGCATATTAATGTAATATTCGAGTCTGATCAATTTCATTAACAGCAGCAGCCAATATGCAGTGCATAAATTTTCCGCCTTTTACCTATCAGTTGGTAACTTCCCTTATTGACTGGCTAAGTCAATTTTCCCGGGGAAGAGGAAATGGTAATGTTTCCAGATGAAGTATGAATTATACTCTGTGCTTTTAATCAACCCCAATGCTCTCTACTCCGCGTTTGTACCAGTAAATTGAACAGCTGGAGAAAAAAAACGACTGCAAATGAGAAATGATTTGGTGTTGGGTGCTCTTTGCGGGACTCTTTTCTCTCTCAGGTGTCCAGAAAATCTTGCCAATGATATGTAATTCAGA
Organism: Neodontobutis hainanensis; assembly: GCA_024349245.1. NCBI lineage: Eukaryota > Metazoa > Chordata > Actinopteri > Gobiiformes > Odontobutidae > Neodontobutis > Neodontobutis hainanensis. The sequence goes on along the minus strand of JALDNG010000313.1, from coordinate 62,771 downwards.
AAGCATTATAACTCACTGTCAGCCCTAAGGGTTACGCTATTATGGCTCCCAAGTGAAAAACTACTCACTCCGTGTTATTCTGCCCCTGAACAATATGCATAATACCCACGGTAAGCCATTTCATTAATTCTGAATTGTTTTTTGGAATTGGAACGCTATTGCTCAGAGAGCCTGAGCAAAGCAAAGCAAGGCTACAATGTTATTAACTTCTTTGCATATAAAGTGTTACCACAGGTGTTAACAGTTAAAATTTATGAGAGCAAACCGGAATGCTCAAGACAACAAAACTGAGAGTTCAGTCCTGATGCTAAGATCACACTGACAATCTCGCTGACAGCTCGATAACGTTCACCCAAATAACAAACATTCCTTTAATCTCACAAACTTGTACTATAGCTAAGAATATTCATCGCACGTCTCTCCTTCTAAGAGAATTCAAAACTGAAAAATATAACCCCATTTCTTTATCGATCCTATTGATCAAGCCTTAAAGTACGGTACAACACAGTCAATAAAATAAGTATTTCAGAGATCTGACTTTACTTGCTAGGAAAACTATTTTGGTCCATTTGTCAGGATCAAGTTGACAGACAAAAGAAAGCATGCAGCTGAAAGCATGTACCCTTATATCATCGCACTGAGTAGCACATTCCTGCAGCATCCGTCAAAGTAATCAAGTTGGATTAAATCTGACACCCTCTGTGCTTACACTGATGGTTAAAAAAAATATTCATACAGGAGAGTAGAGAAAGTTGATTAGCGCAACCTAAAAGTGGCTAAATTGCTTGTTGAATACTAGGGCACTAGAAATACCTTGAATACAATTAAACTCTGCAGAAAGAGAAACATTTGTTAAAATTTTACATGTGTGTGTTTGTATTTTTGCAGACAAATAAAAAAAAGTAGTGTTTAAGGGAGGGATCTCCAACCTTTTTTCCTCAGAGAGATACTTTTACTAAATAAAAAAGGCAGAGAGCTACTTGTGTTTGTAATGTATATTCTCATAGCTTATTTCAACGCAAACAAAATGTTGGTGTCCACAACTCATTTTGCAATAAAACCTAACAAAAACATATTGAGTTAATCTGCATGTGCTTTTTCTAAATCTATATGCATTTATGCAAAAAAACTGAAGAGTGCAATTACTGATGCACAGGTGTATTTAGTGAGATGACTGGCACTGCATGGAGTCAACAATAAGAGGTGTATTGTGCAAGTGCAGTCTCTCAGGTTTATTCAAATGGAGTTATTTAAATGTCACTTACTGTATACATTTTATAATTTAGCCAAAAATAATGCTGTTTTGACTTAATTATTTGTATATGTACATATATCACTTAAAGTATTCAATACATCCTTTGTACTTATTCAATAGTAAAAAAAAAATGTTTTATTATTTTTAATGGCATTCAGCATTTGTGTTTTCACAGTTATGAAAATGGATCCAAATGCTGCTTCTTTTTCTACTGTCACTCAATTTTGTGTTTGCGCACTCCTCTCCCTCCGTCCTGTTCAGTGCACCTGTGAATGAACGCCCCCCCGCCCCTCTCTGCTGGGTGGTATGATCCTAGCCTGTCCTCACATGATTGGTTACACAGCAGCATGTGACATTCAGTCGACTCACTGCAAGAAGCACCTGTAGGGCGGAGATCATCATGCCTGAATCCAAAACCGGATGTAAGCTTAGAAAATGTCCTAACTTCTTTGGTCTGACTCGGATGTATTTCATGGTTGACAAGATAAGAGCTGTTCGAATTCCCACATTAGTAAGAAAAGAGGTTAAAAAAGAGGTTAAGAAAGGAGCTTCAGTGCTTACTTTAATGCTTCCTTTAGCATAGGGACACCTGGACGTTCCTTTCCAAACAGTAACGAGCTAAACAACATCCCACAATTTATTGCGCAACCAGCCAAACTTTTCCAAAAACGTCTGACTGAAGCCGATCTCAATGTGATGAGTTTGTGATGAGTTTAATGTAACTCTGCATCAACCATCTCCTATAAATATCTGCATTAGCCACAGTTTATAAAAGACACATCTCTAGAGCCACAGTTTCTTATACTTGACGTGGCTCATTTGAATAAATCCACAACAGCATTCACTAGTTATTAACGCTAATTAATAAATGGAAAGGATCTGGCTTTTGTGGATAATTCGTATTTATTCGGATTCGTGTATTAGGCTACTTTACAAAAAATGTAATTAAATAAATAAACGGATCGCTGACAGAAGCCAGCTGCCATTGTTCACTTAAAAGAGGTGGCTCTATTAACTGGCTTGATCAGGACCATCACTAATTCATTAAGTCTTTGGTGAGCTACTTGGAAAGTGGGTAGCTCCCAAGTGACGTGTTGGATACCTTGGTTTAAGGAGACCTCTTCTCGTTGCCATTGTTATGTCACATTAAAATCTTGATGAATCGGAGGCTGGATTTAGGAAGTAATTATTGGAAATCATCTTGAGCAGCTCAAATGTCCCATTCAGGGCTGTTTTTTTTTTTTTTTTTAAGAAGCGCTGTGTTGAATTGCGGCTTAATACAACACTCCTCTTATTACACACAGAACTCTCACACACCTCGCCCTCCTGCCCCCGCCAGGCCTGCATCACAGACCACGCACCACCGTGCTCCTCTATCTCCCCCCTGTTCTACTGCACATCTACAGTCTGAGCAACAGCCCTGGTCTGTGACTGCAGGGCTCTGCCTCCGTCTAAATCTCTTCACTCATTACATGTCACAATAGCAGCGCAGAAAACTCTATCAGTGAAAACTTGAAATCTTAAGTTTTTGTTTCATTTTTTATTCTAATGTTTAAATTAGTTTAAATGTAATTTAATATGTTTAAATCATAAACGGGGGAGTTACAGTTTTGAAGCAAACATTTTATTCTCAAGAGAAGAAAGTTTACTCTTTAAAATCATAATGACAACAGACACTACCCAAAAGACCCTGATCAAAAGTGTACATATACCAGTTCTTATACCATGTAATGCAACCTTTAACATCAATGAGAGCTTAAAGTCTTTTGTGGCAGTTGTTGATGAGGCTCTTTAGTTTCTCAAATGGTAAAGCTGCTCATTCTTCTTGACAAAAAGCCTCCAGTACTTTAAATTCTTGGGCTGTTTTGCATGAACTGCACATTTGACTCAATGATATTGAGGTCAGGAGACTAAGATGACCATTCCAGGACCTTCACATTATGGTGCTGTAGCCAATGACTTGGCCTTGTGGTTTGGATTGTTCCATCCAAGCAGCTTCCGGACTGATGAGTGCAATTTTTCCACCTGTTTTTTGATAACATGCTGCATTCCACTTTTCCTGAGCCTTTACAGCTCACACATCCCCAAAAAAATCAGCGGTCCACCTCCATGTTTCACATTATAGGAATGGTGTACCTTTTATCATAGGCCTTGTTGTCTCCTCTCCAATTGTAACGTTTATAGTTGTGGCCAAAAAGTTAAATTACTTTACTCCAAATGACTTGTTCCAGAGGTTTTTGGGCTTGTCTTTTTGGTGTATTTTAAGCGGGATGCTTTGTGGCATTTGTGTAGTAATGGCTTTCTTCTGGTGACTCGACCATGTTGCCCATTTTCCTTCTAGTGCCTGCCTATTGTGCATCTTGAAACAGCCACACTACCTTTTTTCAGAGAGTCCTGTATTTCAGCTGAAGTTATTTGTGGATTTTTCTTTGCATCCCGAACATTTTTTTCTGGCAGTTGTGGCTGAAATTTCCGTTGGTTTACCTGACCTTTTAATTTTCCACTTCTTAATTGGAGTTTAAACACTGCTGATTGGAATTATCAATTCCTTGGATATCTTTTTATATTTTTTTCTGTTTCGTTCAGTCATTTTCTACCGATTAGTCCCAATAGGGGTCGCAGGTGAATGTGAGCTCATAAAAGCAACTTTGGGTCTTAGGCGAGGTACACCCTGGACAATGGCCAGTTAGTCCAACGGCTGACCCCTTTCCTTTTTTATTCAGTTCAATTACCTTTTCCCGCAGATCCTTTGACAAATATTTTGCTTTTCCCATGACTCAGAAAAACAGAAACATCAGGGCAGCACTATATGAAAGATGCAAGAGTCCATCAGGAGCCCAGAAACTCACTGACCGTTTATACACACACACTGATTATAAGCAAACCGATCACAGGTGAGGATTTTGGTTACCTTTAGTAGCCATTCAAACCTGTTTGTGTCAACTTGTCACATGTTATCAGTCCAAAATCACCGGGGTACGTAAAGTTTTGATCAGGGTCATTTGGGTAATTTCTGTTAAACCTAGTAAACACAGTTCTTTGATAATAAATAGCTTTTCATATTATCATTCATATTCTCTGAATAATGGCCAAAACAAAAATCACTAATTCTGTAAACTAATGAACACTGTACTTTTACTGTTGATAACACACTAGAACAATATGTTTTTAACTGTCCACATTTCCAAGTGGAGATTTCTCTTTGTTGTTTTGCAGGAAAGTTCAATCACTGCTGTTTATTTTACTCTTGGGAGGTGCTAAGCACACCTCCTTGATGCAAATGTTAATAAAAAAGAATGCAGATACACAATCATGGTCCTTTTATAAAAAAGCTTGGTGGCATGGTGGCACAGTGGTTTGCACTGTTGCCTCTCAGGTCCAATGTTTGACTCCCGTGGAGTTTGCATGTTCTCCGCTTGGGTGGGTTTCCTTCAGATACTCCAATTTCCCCCACCAACATCAAAAACATCCCCTGGGGGTGGCTCCCGACAAGGAATTCAATAAGGGCATAATAATATTATTTTATATATTAAAGGAAGAATATATAAAAATAAATAAATAAAAAATGTCCTTTGAATAATGATTCATTGTCTAACTTACTCTTTAACACACACTCCACAAAGAAAACGTATATAGTGGGATGAGAAATCTTCAATGGTTCTTTTGGTGTCTTTTTTTTTTTTTTTTTTACTAAACTAATTAGATTTAGTCAAACTTGGCACATACTGTACACACAAAGTAATCTGAACAACTGATGAGCCACCATGATAGATAGACTACATGAGACGAATGAGATTATCTTCAATTATTTAGAGAAAACGCTCATATTTGTAGAAGGCACAACTTGACATGTGTGGTTGCAGCACAGTATTTTTGGAAGGAGGATACAGAGTGGGAACTGGTGGTAATAGGTACACCTAATGGAGTTCTGTGATGTACGGTGGGGAGAGAAATTGAAAATGTTTCTCATTGCATTCACCAGAGCGTCCTCACAATGCCACCATTTGCTAGCTCACCCTTCTGAAGATCTGTATCACTGAAACGGAGAAATTGCAAAATTGGTTTGGTCCCAAATGACAGAAAATTGGTGAAATATTTTTGAGTCCACTATATAAAAGTCTCATTTATTGCATGTAAATTCAGTTGTTTGCCTAATGCTGGTGATTTGGGCATTTCATAACAAAATTTATAAAGCTGCTGCAATAAAATATATAGGAAGTGCAAGTATAATATCCACAATCTAGCAACAGGAACATTTGCAAACAACATTAATTTAATTTATTTTCACATTTATTTATTTTTCTTTGTCAATTACAAAAATATTTCATAAAAATGTGACTTTGATAATCTTTGCTTGACATAAATGGGTGAGAGACTGCAAACATAATTGACTCAGATGATGGTCTCTGTGGTGTCAAATTGGGTTTACCAAATAGGCGCAGATTAAAAATAGCCTCTGAACGCAATTGGATAGACACTTTAACCATTTATTAATTAGCCATCCATTTGCTGGAATCACTGGCTTTCAATGCCATGGCTATATTTTTTATTTTGTCTTTAGCATCAGCATTGCTATTAAATCTTAATTAATAAATTGCTATTAAATCTTAGTTAAATTTATTTAACAATTTAGCAATTTATTAATTGCAACGATGCATGAATATTCCTTGCTTTTCTGTCATGCAAACTTGATTTAAATTAAAAAGAATGAATAGATACCAATAAAGGATTTATCACTTTTCAAAGTCATTACATAATACTTCTTCTGCTGACACTTCTGAATGACCAGGAAGCCTTTCTCTGGTTAAAATAGTAGCAGGTTTGGGGTTAAATGAGCACTTGCCTTGCATTTTATGTCAAAAAAGTTCAACTTTTTGTTTCCAAGGGGCTATTATTTCTTATTTGTCTTTTAAGAGTGGGCAGTGATGGACACTTTGCTGCTGTAAAAATGCACTCATGATTCCAGAGACACTGTGACAGCCCTGGTTTAAAGGTCAATAGTAGTATTAAGCCCGGCAACAAAACAATCACAAATAAGCCGATTTCACACATTACAACTATATTTGTTGCATTAAATGATTTTGTTTTGCTCAGAGTTTGTACATTTATTATACCATCTTTACATTTGACATATGGCATCTATTTTCTTCTTCTCACCTTCTGTCACCCAGCTCTCAGCCCTCACAGCTAGCAACCCATGTCAGGACCTCAGCCACCCCCACTCTACACCACCCACCTCAGATGCTCATCTATGTCTTACTTTCTTGTGTAACACAGCACAACTATGCTTTTTTTTAAGCTGTTCCTTTTTTTTATTTTATTCTTTTAACAAGGCTGATACTTATCCTGCATCTTAACGGTGACAGCTCCACCCCTGTGCCAGCAGTGTGTGGATACATCATCCACTAGAGCACCCTATTATTTGCCTTGGGTTTCACAGTATCTCCCGCTCTGTAAATTAGTGACCTGTCATGTGAGAGAGATCCCTGCCATTGCCATAAGCACTCCATTTGCTGAATAAGAATCATTAACCATATGGCTATTCTGTGTAAGTATCAGATTCTCTAGGCTGGAGAGAGCAAGGGCTTGTTTAGCAAAAGGCATTTTATATCTGTCTTTGGGAAGGAGATGCAATGTCATCTTAGACTTTATATAACAAGTCACTCATTGGGCATATACTAGATAAAGAGCAATGGCATACATAATTGCCCGAGTAAACAGTAAAGTTCCCTTTCCCCGCACCACAGAAAAACCAACCAGACTTTTCATGGCATCTATGAACACAAATGATGTCCACATCCCCAAGACTTAATTTGCGAAGTCTGGGTAAAGCGCACGTAAAATGGAAAACCATAGCCAGTTAGCTCTTCGATACTGCACAACAATCCAGCCCAACATAAGCTGCAGCCTCGACAACAGCATAGCTGCCCGTGCCAGCGTGTAATGTAAAGGATGAAAGCATCAGCCCAACAGAAACTCCACTTTTATAGGATTTCATCAAGCCGTGATTGGCTGGCCAGCAGGTGTGACAAAGTCTATTAACTAATACATTTGTGCTAGTGATTAAGGACTACTACTTTTCTCTTAATATACATGAAGGAACATTTGGTGCACATGTGTACCATTTTAGTACAATAAATAGACTAGTTCACCACTCTGACTGTCACTCTTACTCACAGAAGCAGCTCCAGGGAGAGGCGTGCGTCCTGCCAGGGCAGAGTGGACATGGAGAGGTGACAGCTGAAGCTAAGGTAGGGGATGGAGAAATGCTTTTTTTTAGCTGTTTTATTGTTGATTTCAAAACTCCCTTTTCTCTATTTCAGTCTATCAGTAAAGTCTAATCAACAGAGTATCACAGACTGTTGCTGTTGACCTGCTTCTGTAGCTCCTTAAACAACATTAAAGCAATAGAGCCTATATTCTTCAGAATATAATAACTGCATAATAATTTATAAACTATAGTTAAAAGGTAGATTTTCTTCTGTCTGGTTTGGTTTCTCCTTTCTATTGTGCACAAGAAAAAGAAGAATCAGAAGAAAAGATGAAAAAAATAAAAGTGTTCAGATGCCAGCACATGAAATAAAATATGATGGACCACATGCATCTGCGAATATATGTGTTCAACATGAAGCCAGAACTTGAAGACCCTCACAAATCATTATGGTCTTCTGTATGAGAACATTTTGGCTTCCGTGTCAAAAATGATAACAGGGAAAGGCAAGTGGATAAGTCAAGATTTGTGTGCCGACATTGTACCAAAATATACCAAACCCAAACTTCCAAAAAACAAACCAAAATGTGACTTTTGTGTACCGCTACACCCTGATTTAATATCCTTTGTGCATAAATTTAAGAAGATAAAATTCATAAATGACTCTTCCAAAACCCTGCCTATAGAATCAAGCATACACATATTTGCAGTCTCCGAACCATATCTATGAAATGAAATATATTGAGTTGGTGGTACAGACAGTCCCGATAAGCGCTTCAGTCAAGCAGAAAAACATCTTCCACATTCGCATAATGTAGGCAAAATACCATTTACATGATCCATCGCCTCAAGATAATGTCTCCCTTTGTGTGTGTGCGTGACACCCAGACAGCAAAGGACTTGTCTTTATGTCCTTTTGTTTATGGCTGTAAGTTTGTTTGAAAAAAAAAATAAAATAAATAAAAACACATAAAATGTATATTACTAAGACGCTCAAGCTATGGGCAGAAAGAGTAATAGAACGACAAAAACAAACACTATCACATCATTAGTATTAGAAGAAAGTAAATTTGGTTAGGTCAACATAACATCGCTCAGATTTCATGTTTTGAAATGTAGGATTTTTTTTTTTTTACAAAGAATGGTTGACAGAAATTTACAAGACTTTACTTTGGACCCCAACTACAAAATGCAAACCACACTTTTTTCTGCATACTATTATTTAAATTGTACAAAAGGCAAATCATTGAGACTTATGAGTACTAACCTTTAAAAGAACTCAGTCATCATCTGCTTTATTCAATAAATTGAGTAATCACTCCATATAAATAACTGATGTGACTCCATGTGTGATAGCTGAAGGGCATAAAATGGATGTGGAATGAAAACACAACACATAGACTTACTGAATGTTTTAGTTTTTAATCATTTACAAACATGCATTAAGGAGATGGATGCAGGGCTGATTCTCTTATTTCTTAAAGGTGCATTCAATTTTTCTAACCCATACATGCATCAGCAAAAGAATGAATTTGCCGTGGTTGCCTCTGTAAGCCTGTATGGCCATTTAAACGAGAAGGTTTCGGGATCAAAACTCCTGCGATGTTTCAGCGTTTACCTAGTTCTCACTTCCTGATTTGCCGGCATACGTAAACTAAGCAAAGATGAAAACGAATCCTGCAAACACAGGAAAGAGACAGGCCTCCAGCGAACCCAAAACCGGCAGATTCTTTTTCAGTATCATACTCTTCCAACATGATCAGGTCCATCAGGAGTCACACTGCCCTTTCATAACAACAGCGATGAGACCAGAACAGCCTGGTCCTCCCTCTAGAGCTAAAGCTCGTCTCTTTTACCAGTTGAACTCAGAATTGACAGCCTCTTAGAGAAGAGACAAAACATCTTCACCTTGAGTTTAGATGCTTTGCTTTAACCTTTTCTTTAAGATGACCTGGATGACTGAGAACCTTCACAGACAATACAAACTGAGCCAGTGAACAAGTTCCCGAATCCCAGTTCAATCAGCATTTGAATTGAGTTTTACATTCTCTGCCATAATACACGGCAGCTTTGCAAGAGCAGTGTCCTCCACTGTTTTTTTTCCAGGGTCACGCTCTGTCCATGACAAAGAGGGAGACGGAAACTTTCACACATGTCAGCGAGTTAAATTTAGTACCAGAAAGAGAGGTCTTTGGGGTTGACCTCCTCTCTGGAAGCAGGCAGGTGTGAGGACACCTCTCAGGCACATTACTCGTCTGGATGTGCCCAGACATGCTGAGAAAATGGCTGACAACTAAGGATGAAAAAGAAGCTGCAACATACAAGACTAAACTTTCTGTTTAAAAATAAAATGTAATTTTTTTTTGCAGTGTTTATATTCATTAAAGATAATAAATAATGCAAACCTCTCATCTTCCCAATTGTCAATGGCGTCACATTCATTATGAACTCAGGCCAATATGTATTTCTGAACGACCGGCTGATCGAATGGTGGTGCTGAGGCCGCCTCGAAATAAATGCAACTTTGACCCACATTTCTAAACGCCCCCCACTAAATTAGAAATCTATACTTCATTTCTTGGGCAAGAAGTCTTGTTTCTGCAAAGCTGACGGTTGATGTGGGCAGCGCTGATAGGCACTCACTCAATGTTCTTTTTGCCTGTGCACTTACTCATGAAAACTGCCGATGATGGAGGGAGGGATTTGAGGGAAGGCTGACCTTTAGATAATCATCTTGGGGTCAGGTTTGCACCCACTATTTCTTTCAGTGAAATAAGTTTGACTTTCTTGTCTAAAGGGATTAGACTTTAGACATCAAGCGCTGCAAGCAAAGCTCCCCAAATTTAGTTTTTACTGAACATCTGACAGAATAAGGAAATTTGTCTTTGTTTGTGTCATCAGTTTTGTTGTTCTGGGTTCAATCTTGATGGATTTTCTGGTAAAAAAAAAATGCATCCTACCCTAGCCAGTTATGTTAATGTTTGATGTGTAAGTTCAAAATAGAATCAATCTATTGAGTAGAGACAATGCAAAATGAATGTAAAGTGAAATGTGGATGAGGTACTGGCTGCAAATTGGTTTTGTTCACTCAAATGACCACAGGTTTATGAGGTTGGTGTCTGAGGAACAGGAGAAGTAGAGCATGAGGAGACTGTGCACCAGAAGGTGGCCACATGGTGTTATTCGCCGGGACAGAAAAATTTGCGCTAAGCAGGTTTGCTGAATATACATCGGCAGCTGCTGACTGACATGGGCGGTCTGCCTGAGTAAGGTTTCTGAATTGGGACAATCAAGGTAGACTATGGGAAAACATAAACTTTTAAGGAACAACCACCTGATAAACAGATTTTATTTTTTTTAACTCTTGTCCTTTTTTTCAAATTCAAACATCTTCTGAGTAAAAGCTTTGTTTTTATCATTCAGTACTGTTCACTTTGCATTGGAATAAGAGCATCCCACCTCGTAGTGTCTGTTGTGCCATTGGCAGTTCCCAAAAGACATGATAAACCCTGATGATAGTATGCTCAGAGAACCCTGTTAAAGCTACAGTATGTAGCTTTAAAGCATTTGCAACAATACAATTCTGTATACCATAGTACTATGCATCTTTTATGAATAGGTGGAGGCAGTAGCTCAGTGGTAGAGCTATATATATATATATATATATATTAAAAAAAGAAGTGTGGATAACAACATGTCCTGCCATTTAGACTTGGGGTGTCTGTTGAGTTGAAAACTAAAATTAAAATTAATTATTCTTGCTATTTACTGATGGTAACCATACAAATGTGTTTTTTTATGTATTTTTTGCGTATTCGTTTAAGATTTTGAAAGACTGAAAAGTTTAGACATCTTACAACGTCTAATAGCAAAATTAATATAAAAAATGAATGTGCATCCAATATGAATCTGATCCAAGCCCCTACTTTTTATATGCTGACTGTTTTTAATATTCCACTTGATTTGCCCTGAAATGAGTCTTTGACCTTCTGCTTGCCTCGGTGACATTTACCTGCTTATTCATACATAATATACATATTAAGTAAGGGTCAGAAGGCTGTGACAGACCATAGGCTAATGTTGAACCATGTGTCATATGTCAGCTCATACGGCTTTTCACTTCACTGACATGAGATGGGTTGATTAACCACCATCTAATAAGGCTAGAGGATGGTGTGTGTGTGTGTGTGTGTGTGTGTGTGTGTGTGTGTGTGTGTTTCAGAGAAGCACTGGATACTAGCAGTGTTCAATGTGAAGAATGATCCTAGAAACTGTATTTGTTTGAAACTGAGTGTGGGTTTACTGGGGCTCCTTTGTATCCCGACTCGCACATTTGCAATGAAAAAACAGATTTGGCAGACAAACTGCTGTTGTCTTTATTGGGCCTGAGTAACCACATTTTGAATTCACATTGCTCTTTATTGAACCAGATTTAACAAATGATATGTGTGAAGTTTCTTGGAACTTTCTTTTAAGAAGAACAATTCAGTCTTGAGGTGCTCTACTGGTGCACCACATGAGTCAAAAGACCTGAGGAGCAGCTTAAATATTTCTAAAAGGAGAACTGATCATTTTTGATTTCCTATATATTTCATATACATGCAGGGAAAAGCAAGGCCTAGTCCTTTTTTCTGCAAACTGGTCAGATATATACTGCATGTAAAAAATTATTGCTAATATGTATGTTTTTCTTATTAACACTAAACACACTTATACTGCAAATAAAACACTAGACAATTCTTCAATATATACATTTCTGCTTTTCTGGAAGTTAAATGGTTGTATAACCTGTGTATTTGATGTCTACAATGCATTAAACATGTACATAAATTGTGATACTAAAATATAGAATAAAATATAGCAAATGTGTGTGACAACAAATACTCTTTTTGAAATACTTACTGGAAAAATAATTTCATTTTCTCATTACAAAATCAAACTTGTGTAACAATTGGTATCTTTTAAGTCAACCTGTTCTCATCTATAGCTTCCTTAATTTTGACAGGGTTTGTTGTAGATCCTTTTAAATAGAGTGCATAAGTAATCCTTTGTGTGGGTATTTTTTGTAAGACATCTAACTTTTACACGCTTATGAACAACCGCAAACAGTAGCATTAGTTAGGTATTGTTCTGTGGGACTTTTTAGCTCACACTGTTTACCTCTCACACAGCCACTTCAATAAGCTTCTATTCTTGCAGATATTAGCAGCCTCTGATATGACTAACCTAGCTTTATTAATACACTTTTGAACATTCTCCATTCATGGTGACGTTATTTCAAATATACATTTATGTCTTTCCATTACAGTCTGCCTTTGAGGCCTATCTGCCGTTGAGATTTTGGACTAGAATAAGAGGTCAGGAGACTGAACTACTGTCGAACCACCAATAGGATGCATTTGATACTGTCAAGAACAATTTGGCCGCTGTGCAGGGTGTGCCAAGAGTGTGTCAGCCTGATTTAGGCTTTCTCTGCTGGGTTACCGGCATCAGGGAGTCCCTCTGAACTGACCATGACTGGAGCTGGCGCACAAATGCATAGCGATTACCGTCACACTGTGAATGGACACCTACTCTAGCACACACACATACACACACGCACACGCACACACACACGTACATGGTTGAATATAGAAGACGCAAATGTGTTTCTACATGTAAACTACATTCATTGCCAGCATCAGCAGCACAAGTGAAATCTGATTAAATATGCACACATACATATTCTATGACCACACATGGGCAGACGGACTGTCTCTTGCGATCAGACCTAAGGGCCTTAGCAGAACTGGAGGAAAAAGTGCACAGGGAGAGAGGTGTCTTAACATTTCCCAACATTACAGTGCATGCTCTGCTTACAGGAGAGGAGCTGGCGATTCATGAAATAATTCAAGACATATCATATGAGGTAGCCAGGCAAGAGTTCATCTTGGGAGGAGGAGACTGCGCTTGTAGACTCATTCAATTATATTTTATTACATTTGTATGAATACATGTGATGGTTTATGTTTGAGTGTGTTTTATTGAAACTATTTGAATTCTTGTTACCTTCTGTGCATGTACAATCAACCCACATTAGCTCCCGCCTTTGCCTCTGCTGTTGAGTTACCGTAAGAGCACTTCACACACAACATGTATCGCAACCGTTTACATTATTGGCTCCCTCGTGCTTTGCTTTACACATAGCGTCTGTGCTCTTGCAATGACAAATGCTTCTTTGTATCTTCTATACAAAACTAGCACTCCATTTCCATATTTAATCACCGACGATGAAGAGAAACAATCCAGCACATCTCCTATTTCACAAAGTGATGAATGACATGGCAAATCTACCATTATTACTTCCTAATCAACCCCTTTGGGTTCATATAGGCCTATTTGCTTGCATGCGTGTTTGCATGTGAGTAAGTCTACCTTGAGGTAAGAAATCTGGCAAGCATTATTTCATGAATTTCATTAGTGGGCTGAAAATAATTTCCTTGTCAGCTGGTATTGTAATTCCGCTATTGTTGTTAATCCAAATTTAATATGTTGAAAGTGATTACGGGGGCAGAGGAAGAGCAGGGCAGCAGAAGCACTGCACCGAGTCAGAGTGCCTTTTGATTGTCTCTGTTTCCCATTTCCTTCTCTTTAGGATTTTTCCACTTTCCAAGAAAAGCTTGTTTATCCCCTCCTCTATTTTCTTCCATTGTATCCATGCTTACCCTCTTCTATCACATTTGAACACAAGCCACTTTCATCTTCCACTGGCTTTGTAAACAGTGATCATAGTGAATAGTTCAATAATGTTGATATTCTTGCTTTGAAGATGGGACTAAAGTGTAAATTCATGCATATGAGATCACTCTTTGATGTCGCTATTTACGTGTTTTGATGACAGGAGATCAGACACAGATGCTAATTCAGAGGTGATAATTCACATGACACATTTTTCAGCAAATCCACATAAAAAACAAACAAATACTTTCGTTTCTGGACTATCATTTCTTTATGCATCAAATAGTATGATAAACTGAAGAAAAATACAAAAAAGAAAATGAATTTAGATTATTTTCTTCTTAGCTTAGCTTCATGGATACAATATTTTAATAAAATCTTGTCTTTGTAATGCCATAGTATGATAATTATATTGTATTTAGAGACTACACTTAGTGTCCATTGAAGTTTCAAACACCTTTGCAAACTTCAGTTTAACTGAGGTTGCAGTCACGCTCCATTTTCAACTCACAAGGGGCACATGCACCTCCGTTTAAGGGACAATGGAAACAGTGGAAAAGGTGGACAAAAATGTGTGAAGGACTTAGGAGTCAACTTTAGGTCTTAGATTATGCAGGCCACATACAATACAGGCAGGGTGTCTACTGAATATTACAATTACCTTTGGACATTGACAAGCAAAATGATACATGGTTTCAATTGTACAGTTTCTGAAGTGCTTTGCAGCATCCATTCACCCATTTACACACAAACAATCTCACATTCATTCACTGGCTTCACAGACACTGAAGGCAAGGTGGAGTTGGGTTTCTTGCACAAGGAAACTTACAAAATAAACAATCTAAATGCAGGAAAAGTGGAGCAAACCACCAACCTTTCAGTTTTTAAATGACCTCCCAACCTTCTGAGCCACTGTCACCCAAAATCAATAAGCCCAATTAAAGGTTGTCATTTCTATATAAATCAATGTATGACCTATATCTTTTTTCAAAGCTCTACCATTTTTGTTGGTCGACACAGTTATAATAATAATAATAATAATAATAATAATCTTTATTTTTATATAGTGCTTTTCCACCCACTGTAGTAGGCACTCAAAGTACTTTACATACATTGCGTTACAAACTATTACCAGTGTTACAGAACATCACAGGAGGCAATGTAGTTTAAGTGTCATGCCCCAGGACACAATGACAGTATGCGGGGGAGAGCGAGATGTTTTGATGTTTTGGGATGTTTCGAGCGGGGATCAAACCACCCCCCCGCCTGTCGAAGGACGGCCGCTCTACCCACATAGCTACTGCCGCCCAAACTGTTACGTATGTGCAGATGTGAATGTGGATGTAAAAACAAAAATCAGCTCAGTCTCTCCTCTCACGTTCCAATGATGATCCTGTACTCAATACTGTTTCTGCCTCAGCCTCTAGTGTCAATCCATAATTGTCCGTAGTGAATGACTGTGAGTGTGAATGTCTGTTAGGCTAAGTGTTAGCCCTGTGATTAAATGGTGATTGTCAAGACTATGCCTCACAATAGCTTGGCTGGGATAGACTCCAGTCACCCTCCCCCCCTCCCTGTCTGGCAAAGGACAAGCAATAGAGGAATGAGCAAAGTAGAATAAATGAGCAAAGTAGATGAAAATCCCATAGTGTGCAGTGGTTCGTAAATCCTCTGGCGTATGGACATTTTTATTCACAGATCAAGGACTCAAAGGAGGGCCATTGTGTCATGATCCGTGCATTCCAGCTCGGCTTTTCTTTCCAGCTCTTGCTTCATCCGTTTCACCTGTATTCACACCTGCAGCTCATTCCCAATCTACTCTTGTGAACTCTTATTGTTCACCAGTGTTGGCCTAAACAACCCGGGCGGCTAGCTGTCGCTAAGATTTACTACGACTCCTACTCTGTGGATAAACGTGAGAGCCTTTCTGCTTCCATGAGTACATTTTCTGTTTCTAATCCAACCAGAAGTTTTCTGCCCAGTCTCCAATGCTGTCAGTCCCACCTGTAGCTTGCACCCTGTGGTCTCCGGTCTGTCCCCACGCTGCTGTCCATGCCATGTCTCCAGTTTCTGTTTCTGTGTGGAGCCCGCACTCCCTGGTCCCAGTTAAAGGAAAGGCATCTGGACTTAGTTTTCAAAGTGAAGACATTTTATCTCTTAAAGGTTACAGGGGATGTTTTCGACGAATGAGAAACCCACTGTTAGTGAGTCTTTGAAATGAACACAGTCCCGTGAATGCCTACCAAATCTCATGCACAAGCATTGGAACATGAGTGTTTGTTTACGAGTGGCATTTGTCGTTGGTGGATTCACAATGTCGGACTTCCTGCTTAGAATCATTCATGGTTCAACATTTGAGTAGGATAACTTGGCATACTAAAAATGGGAGTTTAGGAAAGATGTGAACAGTCTGATAATGCTACGAGTAATAGAGGGAGAATAACTTGCTCAACAGCAGTCCCACTATTGGGGGAGACCATGGGACAGTTGTAACGGGACGGTTGCAACACCTGCAAGTCCTCCAATCATAAACAACCTAGAGTGATGACACTCACTGTGCTCATGCTCAGATTTCTTCTCTTCTTGCCAAAAAGGGAACCACATTTGAAACTTCCTATCGAAACTTCCACATGAGATGAAAACAGTTTTTTTTTTTATTTAAAAAGGTTTCATTTATATTTAAAAAGGCAAAAACTGCATAGTTTCCCTTTTTTAAATGTGCAAATTAATATAAAAGCAGAAATATAAAAAATTAACTTGGACAATAAAAAACTAAACCAAAGAAGCAGAGAATTAGGGCTCATCTGCTGAAAATAAATTCTGCATTGTGTGCTTGGAAATCTTCTAAAGGTCAATGGGTCTGGCTCTAGTGCTGGTCCTGTAAAGACTGGGCACACACAGACTGCTCAGACAGAAAGGATTTTTACACTTGCCACAACTTGCCTACTGAGACCCCCACTCCCTTTCTTTGAAAATGTTTTAGTTCATGTTTAAACCTGTTTTTAGAGGTGTTCTACCCATTAAGTAATTTTCTTCCATTATAATTTGACAGTTCTGCTTTTTATTTTATTTTTTTTTTGGTCCATGACAGAAAAGGTAATAATTACTAAAAAAAAACATGTGAATGTAACAATAACATGACTGATAAATAATCTATTCCATTTTGAGTATTGTTCATTATGTATGTTTTAGACATGTTACAACTGTCCCTGTACACTTCAATCAACTGCTGAAACAATGTATTCAGGAGTTGATTAAAGTTTATAATATAAATTGGTTATTCCAGTAAAATTGTTAATGATTTCCTAAAATTACAAAGTGTTACATCGCTTTCTGGTCTTTCCAAACCAAAATACCTGTTGCTTTCCTGTGTTTCTCAGCCATTTTGCAACTTTGCGCTCAGCCCAGCGGAGCAGCATAAACACTGTCTATGCATGCGCAGCAACTGGAACACACATGCATAACATAACGCATGGAACAGTGCCCCCACCTTGTCCACAGATGTATATTAGTATTTTTGTTTCAGTGCACCTAACGGTCTATCAGTTAATAAAAGCAGTTTCAAGTAATATTGCAAAAATGGATTAAACAAAATGTCTATACCACCTTTTTTAAATTCCAATTTTAAGTTCAACTGATACGAGAGCTGAGTTTTTTTCGAGGGAGGGGTTTGACCTGAAACTAGCTCTGATGGACCAGGCTGTTCTGGTCTCATAGTCGTTACCTTGAAAGGGCAGTCTGACTCCTGATGGGAGAGTTAATAAATGTCTCTTGGAATTAAGAGACAAAACGTCTTTACCTTAAAAACTAAGTCCAGATGCCTTTGCCTTAACCTTTTCTTCATTATTCAATATTAAACAAAACTCCACAAACTCCACTCCTTGGGTTGTATAGCAAAGACCTCATGAAGACTGGCAATTGAAGAAAATCTAATACAAGACATTATTCTCTTTAACACTGAATACTCCATCTCCAAATAAAGCAGGTGTATTCGTTTTTTCCTCTACTGTTGTTGCTCCATTAGTCTGCACATAAGCTGACAAGCACTTTAGATTTATGAACCATTTTCAATGCAATTATAAGTGCAGTGAATAACATGTTTAATGGCTTTATACATAATTAGAAAATGCCATCTCTAAGAATCAATCCAATAAGAAAACTGGTAATTATAAGTGCGGTGACAAAGACATAGAGATTGTTGAAAAATCCCTGTGTGAGTTTGCACCACAGGCATGTTAAGTACCGCTGTGTGTATGTGACTGTAATGTGTGTTTATTGGCCTCTCCTTCATTTTCTCCCGTCTAAAAAGCACATCCATTGCTAATAAACAGCACTCCCTTATTTCCTGCTCTATTAATCATCTGCCTCCAAGTTTAGGTTTTTATGTCACAATCTTTTAAAAAAGGGATTAATCCGCTTTTACATTCTCATCACAGCAAGACACTCCACCTTATTAAGCCCCCATAGGGACCTAAACTCTTCAAGCAGGTTTAAATTAGTGCTTTCTTTCTCTGTTTGATTTACATCCAGTGATTAAATGGGGTGAGAGAGAGAGGAGAAAATAGCTTACATCAGCAGCTTAGGAGATCTTTGAATGCAGAACTGTAACTTCGCCTCAGACTAAATCATTCCAATAACCCTCAGTGTCCGTGAGAATGTTCCAAAGCCACCAAATGAGTTACTTTTACTTTATAGACACGCATCAGCGCTAATGTAACGTGTGACTTTTACTAGTTTGAACATTCTGTTGTGTGGAGGGTATGCATTTTATTCGTCTTGTATTTAAAGGAAAACCAATCAGTTTATTGCATACTGTAATATATTGATCTGTGAAAAAACAAGACCTTTAGACATTACATAGGCTTTATATTATCTGCTTATACCGGAAGCTTTGGCCAATCACATTCTCGCATAAAAGGAAGCTGGTCCCATTGGCCGATTGGACAACGTTTATCAACATTGAATCATTGACTGGCAAAAAGACAGAGAAAAGGGCTATTCCAGGGCTAACTATGTCTTCTTACTTCTTTCAAAGAAGAAAAGCATAACTAGAGAAAAGAGAAACAATGTTTAACAAAGCAGAGTGTGCAAATGTAATTCTGTACTGCTGCAATAAATGGTAGAAAAAGATGATTGATTGCAGTTCATCCCCAGTTTTTTTATTTTATTTTTTATTTTTTTAGACAGCTGCAGTAGTTACTCACATCTTACACACACACATCTTAAATTTTTTTTAAATTACAAGTTATGTTTTAATGCACCGTAGGCAGCCCGCAAATACACAATTTTAATGTTCAAGGCATAACTTTACAAATGGTTGCTTTATCTAAAAATAAAATTATAGAAGTCTGTCCAGTCTCTAATATTAAGATGTTTTATCCACCTTTATGGGATTCGGTTTAGGATGATCTGTTAATTTTTTTAAATGCCCTAAAATGATGCAACCCATCTTTATTCAAAAATGTATGTAGAGCACCAAACTCCATTTCTGCCCAGTCTATTTTTTATTCCACACTGCTCTCCATCGAATGACTCATCAAGAAAGTGATTCAGCATACAAACAACAAACTGTTCACTTGCTGTAGAAAATATTTCACCCGCTGAGTGGTGGTTGACATAATGTAAAATCACTTTAAATTGTATTGTCTCCATTAACAATTAATACCATTATACAGTAATTGAGTGTGTTTATTACAAACATTTGTACACGTAAATGATTGTTGTGAAGTAAAAACACACGTCTGCATAGATATATTATTTAACTGGAATTAATCTAGTCTCTCATGTTAAAGACACACACACCTTTCCACCACGATGACCTCAGTATACATCCCCACTGCTATAAAGAATTATAAAGGGCATGCTGCTTCCCGCAATGGCACTAAACTCAGGCAGTGGATATAAATCATAACATCTATTCAATATGAACTTAATATCTTGGGATACCGAGCTAGGTTTTCCTTAATCACCCATGGGTCCAATAATAACCAGACGCATCCTATCAAGCGCACAAGTACATCCAATACAAAAACTCTCATGTGGACATTTAATCTCAACAGTAATCACATTTAGGCATCATCTTACATTTGTCAGCTTGGGGAAAATCTTAAAAAAGGGCTTTTTCTCTGCAAATATCAGAAAATAAAATGGTTGAATTCAGAGGAAGAAAGCGAGGGGGTCTTGCCAAGTCTGACAGTCAGGAGATGCAAGCTAATTATCCCGTGGTGCTTGGAAGCTAGAGTGCTCATTGACAATCACAGGACTGCTCTCGGCTTGTATATAGCTAAGCTGAGAGACAAGGGTTGGCCAAAAGCACTGATCACTGTGGTCACGACAGCCAAACTAGATCAACTTCTAGCCTGCAGCCATTTATTCAAATTGTTCATGAATGTGCCCTCCAGTACTTATTGTTGTTTGGTACATTTCCAAAGATATTAAACATAATGAAATCAGCTTTTGTAATATCAAAATTGGAATGAAGTGTGCAAAGCAGTCTCCATGCTAAATTTAAATTTTTAATAAATAATACCTTATTTAAAAATGGTTCATACTAATTGGGCTTTTAATGATAATGTCTTTCAAAATAATATATTAGAAGAAGAAACAGTCTGCCTAGATTCTACCTAAGAGTCAGAATGAACCTGACTCCGCCAGATAAACCTGCTCACAGAACATAGTCTGTGAGCAGAACCATTTGGGAAGGCTCCTGTTGAAAGTGTTTGGGAAAGGGAGGCCCCTTCTGTCGGAAATTTGGTAAGTGATAGATAAAGCACCGAGATTGCCCTGAGATTTGTTTTAGCCAGTCATAGCAACGATTCATATGACCTAACCAGAGTGCAGCTGATATGAAGAAACAACAAACTGCTGTAACAGTAACATCTCCCAATAAAAGGACTGTTAGCTAACACTGTCTGTGAAGGTTCTCAGTCATCCAGGTCATCTTAAAGAAAAGGTTAAAGCAAAGGCATCTGGACGTAGTCTTCAAGGAAAAGATGTTTCCTCTCCTAATTCCAAGAGACTTTGTCAATTCTGAGATCAACCGGTAAGAGAGCTGATCGTATATCTCTAGAGGGAGGAGATGGCCTGAAATGAACTCTGATTAAACCCAGGCTGTTCTGGTCTCATAGTCGTTAGCCATGAAAAGGCAGTGTGACTCCTGATGTCAGAGTTGTTAAGGCTCAGGAGAGTCGTTGATGACCCTGTTCAATTAAGGTGTTGTTGTTCTTCTAAAGTGAAACTGATTTGGTTTATTTTCAACACTGCGTTGTAAATAGTCGGCAACACGAATCTGAGGCCATCTGTTCAGAGAAGGCTTTTCCATTTAAACAAAAATGACGTCCTTCACACCTCTGTGCTGATACAACCTCTTGTAAAGCTATTGAGCACCTTCACAAGAGGTTGTATCGGCACAGAAGAGCCAACACTAATGGACCTGAGTCTGCAGTCCACCTCCACCTCGAAGAGAAAGGACATTTGAGGACAGCAATGTAAAGTATTTTCAAAAGTCTAATTGGTTAATCTATTTATTCAAAACTTTATCTGTGCGTAATACTTTTACAGGGAAACTGAAAAAACACAATGCTTGAAAAAAATCTGTTGCATAAACATTTAGTGTGCTTCACAATCCTTGAAGATGTAGGAGAGTCCACATAATGAATTGTAGGAGACCTTTTTTTAAGCACAGTGGTTCGACCCAACCTATTCTTATATTTGTGCATTACACTCAACATGCTGAAATGAACTCATCAGCCTTGGTCTATTCATCCAAATGTGTGTAATTGACCTGCTGAGGTAGTGCAATCTACTACTACGAGTCACACCTCTTGAAGTAAGCCTCAAAGCTCACTCACACAAATGGACTTAAAAAATACTCATATTTGAATCATGCATCCAATCTTGTTCACTAATGACAGATGTAATTACCCATGTCACATGCTTGGTCCATGCAGCCCTCATTGGGGTGAGAGTGGAGGGGACATATCTGTTCTTTTAAATGAGCAGCTTTACAAGCACAAAAAAGCCTTCAGAATCCTCACACCTCTGCCACCCTCGGGCAATGTAATCACTTTCTGCTTTGGATATAGCGTTTATTTTTTTATATTCACCCTTCTCCTCTGTTTGTCTCTACTTCTACTTCAGCGTTGTCCCCTGCATGTATTCCATTTTCATTCTGACTCTAAATGGCATCTTCTGCCTAGAAATTAGATACACGGCTCGCTGTCCTTTATTTTTAGGGTTTGAATTTCAGTTACAATTCGTACCCAAGTGTCAGAGGCAAAAATGCTATTTGCACCCAGCCTAGGCTATTATGTTCATTCAGCTCAAATAAAACACTCGTAATGCCTGCTATTCCTAACCGCACGTGTCAACAGTAATATTTTGTCTCCCACAGGGAAGTGTTTTGTTTTTGGTTGGTCACAATGTGGTAGTTTCTTGATACTTGACAAGAAAATCTATATCTGCTAACATACTGGCTCCTACTTGCATTTAGGGCTTATGTAACAAAGGATAATATACTGATGCACTCTACTACTTACAGCCATTATAGGACACGGTCTTGTATATTTGAAAACTGCTGGGGTGCCCTTTAAGACATTGTATTATGTGTGAGTGGTGTATATAAATCAAAATCTGCTCTTTGTCTATTCAGATAGGGTGTGACTCAGGAAGCAAATGTACTTTCTTTACTCTTGCCTGATTCTCAAGTTCTTTTCCCCGTCGCCTTGTCTCTTTCTCTCCGTGCTCACCTTCCTGGCCTCAGCTCCTTTTTTTGCCCCACCTATCGTTTACATTAAATCAAATGGAACACATTAAAGGTGTCATACGCACCAGACAATGGCTTTTATGATTGCCTGCTGTGTTGGGCTTGACGGAGCTACACAGCCATATAAAATACCATTTGTATCAGCTCATTTCATAGAGCCTCACTCCTCTATTGAAATAGAGCGAAAGATCGAGGAGTGATATATAGAGGGCTGTGTTTGGAGAAACGGGAGGCAGAGATAGAACTCAACTCCACTGGGGGTTTTCCTAAGTCACAAAGTTGGCGTGCAGTTTATACATTCAGTTTGTACATGCACAACACATTTGTTATCAGATTTAAACGTCAAATGTTGTCAAGAATTTTGTACGTTTGTTTCTAGTTTGATTTGGAATTTCTCTCTTCCTCTGTGTGTCTGTGACAATAACTAATCTTGTATTAACATTGGGCCAATTAAAAAATAAATGTTTAATTTGCAAAGTCAAAGTGTGTCCTGCCTCTCACAGCTTCAGTAACTGGTGAGCTGGATGCACAAGTCTACAAAAGTTGGACTATTCTTTCCTTTTGATTTTAGCAAACAACCTTAATAATTTATTTTATTTACTACTTTCAAGGTTATGTATTTTAATAATGCATTTGATTCATGTAGGGCATTTTAAGAAGCTCCCTTTACAAACACACACGCTCATGCAAAAAGTAAACAGGTGAGTTCAGAACCACAATTCTGAACACTTTCTGTTTTTATAGTATTTATTTCATTCTCATATGTCTATAACTACAAGTGAAAGATGCATTTAATGAACCTTAAAAAAGTAATCTTCTTTAGATTTCTCATACTTGTTTAAAATCTTAACATAACCTTTTTGTACCCAATTTTAATGCAACTCCCTTTTCATATTACTACCTTCACAGGAATGTGTCTGACGCTCCGTGTGAACATTGGTGACTAAGGTGATTCTGTTTTAAGACTTAAGAGAATTTTGAAAATGGAGCCACCACCTGAGGTGAGAAATTTTGGTGTAAAATGTAGAAATAGGTGACAAAAGATATGGCAGTGAATAAATTGAAGGGTATAAATGAATGAATTGGTTTGGAAAAAGAAGAGAGGTGAAAAATTGATATTGGTGACGTGGAGATGGAGGGAGCTTTACGGTGAACGAGATTACCCAAAAAGCCCTGACAAGATTTAAAGAAGAACAAGCTGTCAGGATTTAGAGCAATAAGAGATATTTGGCGATGCAGTGATGATGAGGGCCAACCGCCCCTCGCCCTCCTCGCACCCTTCCCTCCCGCTCCATTAGTATAGTGAGCATATTGGGCTTATTAAATTCTAATTGTGTGTAATGGCCGCCCAGGCTCTCCCAGGCGCTCTGTGACACGGCGAGAGCAAGTGAAGGTATTTGTTTTGCTAATTGGAAACCGTTCAGCTCCCTTAAGTGTTGAGCTGTTTGCTCTGCTCCGAGAAAGAGCGAACGGGAGATGGATGGATAGATAGGTAGCACAGGTACCACAGCGATACGAGGTAAAGCTGTGCAGTGCAAGAGGAGCACCTTGGGGGTATTTACCGGAGAGAAGGAATATGAAAAATCAATGAGGACATAATGAGCTTCATTTAGAAAGTTGTCAGATACTAGTGGAGGGCTGTTTAGCATGCTGCATCCGCCATTTGAGACAAAAGCTGTTTACACAAAGCTCCACAGACAATATGGGTAACTAGGGTTTCACATTTTTTTGCAGCAATTGCATTCATGCATCCTGTTTACAAAAAGCACTGTAAATTAATGTGTTTAAACCATTTAGACTTCTGTACTCAAATCCTATGTTCCTCCACTGCATCCTCTTTGCTTTCCCCGGTTCCCCAAAGTAATGTAAGCAGCAGAAAGGCCAGAAGGTGAGAGGAGGTGCAAAAAGCCTCTGTTTCCATATGGCAGTAAAGACATGTAGAGAAACACCTAAACCAACACCATAATCTACAAGGTCTCAAGGACTTCCAGGATGACATACAATTTAAAGACAAAGCACTTTACAAATTGCTTTGTAGAAAACAAATGATTGAAAGAAGAAAATCAATTAATATGTGGCACTCAACACTCTTTAAAAAATCTAAAGGATTTTGCTGCAGCATTTTATTCTCACATTATTCAGTCCCTTATAATCAATTGTGAATTGGTGATTGCAGGAAGATGTTCGTGCTTAAAGATATTTTAAAAATGGTTTTTGGAATTCACTGCAGTAATATTTAAAACAACAATTAAAACTAGAAGTCTACCACCAACATTTGACATTAAATTGGCCTCATAATACCCTTCCAACGCCTCCTGTAATGTCGCTGCTCTTTACTGTGTACTGTGTAATATTTCATTGGCCCACATTTTAACATTAAAGAAAAAAAAAATCCCTTTTTTTTCATTTTTATTCTCCAGTTTTGGCAGTAATTTGAAAGATTTCTTCCCTGTAGATTTGTGACAAATACCCTCTCTCATGCATGGCTTATGTGGGTGTCCCATTAGGAATAAACACAAGTGCTTTTGGCTGCCTCATCTCTCTTTCCCCCGGTGCCTTTTTTTAAGTGCTGCCGTGTTATTTTTACATGACTCAAGGCTCAGATGGATAGGTGGTGTATGACACAGAGGCAGGTCCCCCGGCGATTTGTCTTGTACGGGACAGTGGGGGTGGATCAAAGTGTAGGGGGGCTTGTGCACATGTTCATGTCTAATTTGTACATATTCGTGTTCATGCTTTGTTGAGTATGTGAGAGCCAGTTTGTATATTCAGGCCATGTTCTCACTCTGCCAAGATTGAACTGAAAAGGATTCAGATACAGTGAAAATGTATTTTTAGGAGTAGCTGCGAAGAAATATATGTTTGAATCAAAGAATGGGAACAGCCACCACCACATATGGTGTAATGCACATTAAATATCTCAAGAGATATTAAACTACATTTACTGAAGAAGTGCCATATGTATTAAATGATATGTATAAATTACTGTATTTATACACACTTATGGACAACACATGCATCATACAAAAAGCCTCTGTCTGCATATAAAGATTGAATTCAAATTTGATACTTTTGAAAACATTATATTTTTGTGCTGTATTATACTTTTGGATTTTTAAGTATCAAATCTATTTGTATTAAGATGTTTTAGTTGTTAAGTTGCTCTATTTTTGTAGACATGGGACAATTAAGCTACTTATTTTTTTTTATTTTTTTTTGCTGAAACTAGGAGCCAGTTTGTTAACACACAAACACTAAAGCACTCAAAACCTGACACACAATGACCACACTTATAAATCTATCTGCAGGGACAAAAATAACAAAAGAACTAACACACTGTTTTTGCCTGTTTGATAGATAGCATTTGTGATGCATGTGTGAAATGCTGTCTTAATAGAGTATGTTCAAAATAAAACGTGAAAAGAGATTAGATTATTTCTATTATTCCCAAGTGGTGCTTTAGAAGGTAAGAGTTTGGATCTAATCTGGAGCCTTTGAGAAGCCTCTTGATCAGGACATGGTTTAGGACACGGACCACAGCAGCAATGAGATCATCTGTGAATCAACTCTTTATCTTTAAGTCTTCCTTTTTTTCCTCTAAATAATTTATTCTACAAAGAACATTCCCTTAAATCTGCATGGACTTCCATTTTAACAATATAAGATTAGCTATATTATGTTTTATTTTTTATAATTTTTACATTATTTTAAAATAAATTTCATTATTTCAAACCATCTTTGAACAAGAGAGCACACATATTGACATATCAGCTGCTTTACTCTCTCTGAATCCTCTGGTCTGACATCAATCAGATTTGAAACCATAATGGGTGAGTACGCAATAGGATTGATGTCTGGCTGTATTCAATTATAGTAAACTAGAACATAGCAGCAGGAGATAATATTTATCCATCTGAGTATACATTAATAGCTTTATACAGCTTGCCTGTGAATCATTGTTTGGTTGTTGGTCACCTCTGAATGCTGTAATTTGACTATTTGTGTTTTAAGACCCATTTTCCCATTGTAAAAAAATTGAAAGTAATTTATACCCTGATTTTATCCCCTGCATATGTGTGCCCTAACTGTCAGCTGAGACTGTAGGTTTCAGTGCCCCTCACAGAGTTGGTAATCCCCAATTAGACACAATAATACTATTTAGTGAGCAGCTGTCCCCACAGACACCTGACACACACCCACATTCAGACAGACTACACACACATGCCTGCATATGGCCCAGGCTGCATGCTCTGCTAGAGCGTGTTAGCTGCCTCACCAGATGCCTGCTGGATAATCTAGGTGCCATAATGTGATGTTCTGCCAGGCAGCTCCTGTGTGTGTATGTGTGGGCACTGCTTCCTGCCAGGATGTGGCTAAAACTTTGTCAGTTGGCTTGATTACAATTTAAACAGCTCCTTGAATAACACATTCTTCTCGCCCAGTATCTCCCTGCTTTCTCATCTGTTATCTGGTGCTCACTATAACTCTTTTGCCCTTTCCTAAACTCTTTTTCGTTCTCCTGACAGGATGCCAGCCCGACACCTGTGCCTCTGGTCCCCTGCCTCTACTTTGTGCTTTCTAGTGGCACATGTGCCGCCTAATACTGTATAATGCCCATAGCCGCTGTGATTATTGGCTCTAATTAGTTATGTCAATCCTAATGTCCCTTTAGATGGTTATAGATTGAGCTGAGTGTGCACACTTGATTTAGAGGGGCATTAGTGGAGCACAAAGGCGAATCTGAAAAGGGGTGTGCATTAGAAAGCCCAGATAAGAGCACATCACTGAGTGGGCCTATTGTCTAAATCAAAAACCAAGCCCTTATATTTCTGGGTTGTTGAATTTCAGGAAGATATAATGCCACTTTATGTCATTTCCATTATATGGCCATCAAACAGAAGCATTACCTCCCCATACACCTCTATATCTCAGCAAAACAGGTCACATATCCTTGCACCAAATGTTCAATTTCTAGTGCTATTAGCTGAAAATGCAGGTTTACCTCTCCTACCTGATATCACAGTCATGATGCAGATTCTTCCAGAAACCTCTTTCCTCTATTCTCTTTTTCTTTTTCTAATAAACTCTCACTTTCCAATCATGTCAACCTCCCAATTGCTCCACTGTTCACTGGATTCCTATCAACTTTTAAACTCAATCAGGTGCAATTCACTCAGTGTTGGACCTTAATAGAAAAAATAGAGAACATCTATATATTTTTGCTGAATCATTATTAAACAGGAAAACATTGGTTGAAAGCATTAATTGTTTATATAGTGGATGATATCCGCCCATTGGTCCCCTATTCACTGATATTGTCATTACGACTCGGCAATAAAATGGCCGTTACATCCGGGATTTTTGGCTTTTACTCCATACAAAAGTTTTAAGATAGCATAAACGGACGTAATAATCAAAAATTCACCCTCCGCCAGAGTTGTCACATAGTAAAAACTTAGCTCTAGAGACCAGAGCCATCTTTTGTACCAGGCTGTAAACTGTAAACTGTAAAAATGTTTTTACACCCGTAAATTCTCCATTGGGTTTCTCCTTATATTTCCGCTTTTGGAGCCTGCCGTCTGGTGGACAGCGGTATATCGCTGTTTTTTTCTGTATTTTGGCGTATGGCGACGCCCCTACACAACGACCATTTAGGAGGTTCCTTGGGAGACGCTTAGTTGAAAGCCAATATTACAATGTTATTTTCTATGACCTCTTCAGGTACCATTCGGGTGAAAGACAAGTAATTTAGTTTATATCAAATAACCATCTGCTAATATGCTTAAGGTCTGTTTAGTTAAATTTATTTGTTGTAAATTTTGCTCCAATTCACACTATATGATTTAGATAATGCTTTTTGTCACTTGAAATTGCACATGACTGGCATCCTATGTGCATGGATTGAGCTCCCATCTCTTTATTTCTATAAGACTGAAAAAGAGCATTACTTGCATTTGTTTACACCCTTTCAGACTATGTGAAGTGTTTTACAATTACAGGCCAGACAGAGCAGACAAATGATGTTGACGTGGAGGCAGGCCAAGTGGAAGACAGAAAGAAATTGTACCGGCTGCAGTTAAAATGGAAAATATCAAGCGGTATTCAACCGATGACTGTAATTTAGCCAAAGCTCTTCAGGGGTACTTGACAAGGCATATTAAATAGGGTGGATGCTTTTTTGGGAAGCAAAACAGTGGCATCATAATTTTGGCTGTGCCTCTTTCTACAAAGAAATGCTTCTGAGAATCAGATTAGACCACTTCGTGTTAAAGTATGAAGGTCAATATAACATATGGAATACACAACTCAGTCCTGAAAAAATATGGTTTTACGTTCCCCTTTTGGCCAAAGACAAAATTATAATCAAATTTATGTGCATAATTTGCATTTCTAATACAAGATCACATATTCTCCAATTTTTGATGTTTATAAGCT
Source organism: Neodontobutis hainanensis (assembly GCA_024349245.1). Lineage (NCBI taxonomy): Eukaryota > Metazoa > Chordata > Actinopteri > Gobiiformes > Odontobutidae > Neodontobutis > Neodontobutis hainanensis. The sequence continues at coordinate 33,389 of JALDNG010000313.1, read as the reverse complement.
CTTTCAATCAATGAACAAACCACACTAGCCTGTTTTTTGAAATGTCTGCTCAAAAATACATCCTACGTTCTTAGTAAATTCACTATATATCTGTGACTACAAGGTGCCAATAATTACGGGCATACGGGCAAGTTAAGGATTTGGATAAATTTTTTTGAAGAATAATTCTCAATCTCAATCAAGAGGGAACATGGCAAAATAAAGAAAATTTAATATCTGGTTGGATGTCTTTTTAGATTGTGGTAGTGTTTGCTCATAAGCTATATCAAATCAAAGTTTCACATGTTAACATTACTTGCACCAAATATTATTCTTACAATGTGTAACAACAAAACTGTTGGTTGAAGGTTGAAGTATGAAATGGTCAGGCAGAGTCTCCATTTGGCACTGTGTAGCACCACCTGCCCCATTTGAAATGATCCATTCATCTATTCAACTTCTTCCCCTTATACGGGGCCTAATCAAGGGGGCGGCAGTCTAAGTAAAGATGCCCAAACTTCTATCTACCTCTCCATCTTTCCCTCACTCATGAACAAGACCCGAAGATACTTAATCTCCTCCACTTGAGGCAGACTTTCCACCAACCTGAAAGGGCAAGCCACCCTTTTACAACTGAGAACTTGGTCTCAGACTTGGAGGTGCTGCTTCTCTCAGTGCATGCTGGCTTGATAAAGCCAACATGACAACATCATCTGCAAAAAGTCAAAAACATGTGGTTCCTAAACCACACTACCTCCGGCCCCTGGCTGCGCCTAGAAATCCTGTTCATAAAAATAATGAACAGGACCGGTGACAAAAGGCAGCCCTGCCGGAATCCAAGTTGCGGAACAAGTTCTGCACTCCCCCACATGATGCTGCGAGGAACACGGTCAAATGCCTTCTCCAAATCTACAAAGTACATGAGGATTGGCGGGGAAATTTCCCATGGATATAGGACTGACTGAATTCTCCAGTACCCTGGAATAGACTTAACCGTGGAGGTTGAGGAGTGTGATCCCCCTGTAGTTTGAACCTACTTTAAAAGAGTGACCTCCACCATGGTCTACCAGTCCAGAGGTACTGTCCCTGACCGCCACGCAAAGTTCCCAAGGCATGTCAGCCAAGACAGACCCACAACCGCCAGAGACTTGAAATACTCGCCAACAAGAAGCTTAACTATCTTGATGACTTCAGCATGGGTGATGGACGAGTCCGCCTCAGAGCCCTCGGCCTCTGCTTCCTCAGTGGAAGACATATTTCTAGTTAAGGGAAGCAGTGCCCTGCCAAATTTGCCAGATACTCTTCAAGGCCAACAGGTAGTCTTTCTCCATGTCTTCACCAAACTCCTCTCAGAACCAAGTTTTTGCCTCCACAACTAGCCAAGCTGCTGTCTCAGTCCCACAAGCCAGCCAGGTTTGGTACGACTCTTTCTTCAGCTTGACTGCATCACTTACTTCCAGAGTCCACCACCATCAAAATCTGGTCAAAGCTCTGCCGGAGGTGGGAGTTGAAGATCTGTCGACAGGGGACTCGGCCAAACATTTGCAGGGTCTATCCAGCTTCCTCTCCCACCATCAGATCCAACTCACCACCAGTTGGTGATCAGTTAATAACTCTGCCCCTCTCTTCACCCAAGTGTCCAAGACATACGGTGGCGGTCAGACAAAACAACTACAAAGTCAATCATCAACCTCCAGCCTAGGGTGTCTTGGACACCTTTGTGCTTGAACATGGTGTTTGTTATGGACAAACTGTGACTAGCAAATAAGTCCAATAACAGAACACTGCTTGGGTTCAGGTCAGGAAGGGCCGTTCCTCCCAATCACGCCTTTCCAGGTGTCACTGTTGTTGCCCACATGAGCGTTGAAGTCCCCCAGTAGAATGATGTAGTCCCTGGTTGAAGCACTTTCCAGCACCCCTCCCAGAGACTCGTAGAAGGCCGGGTACTGCCGTTTTGCCGAGCACAAATGACAGTGAGAGACCTATCTCTGACCTGAAGGGGCAGGGAAGCAACCCCTTGTGATCACCGGGGTGAACTCCAACACATGGCGTCTGAGCTGGGGAGTTATGAGCAAGCCCACACCAGACTGCCGCCTCTCAACTCAGGCAACTCAAGAGTCCAGCCTCTCTCAAGGGGTGTGGTTCCAGAGCCCAAGCTGTGCGTGGAGGTGAGCTCGATTATTTCTAGTCAGTACCTTTCAACCTCCCGCACAAGCTTAGGTTCTTACAGCCCAAAGACAAGGGATCGGGTCGCTGAGGCCCTTGGTTTTGACTGCTGCCCGATCCACTATGCACCAGCCCCTTACAGTTCCTTCCGCAGGTGGTGGGTCCACGGAAGGCATTTTACTCACATATGATTAATAATTTTTATTTAATATTTGATGTTTGAATATAAAAGGTGATATTTCAATATAAATATTTTCCAGCAGGTAACACATGCAAAATGAAACCCCATGTGAAGGCTTTGTATTTGATGTGCTGTACCACAAACGGGGTACTCTTACCCTGCTCAACCATACCTTCTTGAAATAAATACCTCACCACCCACACATTACATAACTCCAGCTTACAAAGACGGTAAAGAAAAGTAACCTTTTCAGCTCACAGTCTGCATTGGGAGGGGTTAACAAAAAAATAAATACTAATAAAGGCAGAGTGGCTATTTACATACATCCCCCTAACCCAAGCACACACACATTTTCTTATACTGGGATACAGACAGGCAGCCTGACAGACAAGGTTGGAGAGAATAGATGTGGGCAGGTTCAGTGATTCCGATGTCAGAGGCGGTCTGAACGCTGGCTGTGTCTATCCTCTCTCCACTAGACCTTACATGGCAGTTCTCCTCTCCGGGGTGTTCTTAGAAGACAGGAGGGGCGGCGAGAGCAGAGAAGCCCAGGGATGGGGCTGGAATGAATGGGGGGGGGTTACGAATGATGGCAGGTACTCGTGCATTGTTCCAATGTCCTTGACAGTACAGAACCAGAGAGCCTAGAAAACGTAAAGTCTAAAATGAGGGCTACATATCTGTGCAGTCCAAATATGCTATCACACTGTCTTTGTTTATTTGACAATGTTTGTTTATTTGCATCATTAATTTATTAAACTAGAGGAGGAAAAAATATTTAGTAAAGACAAAGGCTATAGGTAATCACATCTCAACTATACTTACATACATTCACTATCCACATCTGTTGATTTTTATCTACAATGGCAGGTGAGGTGGTGGATGGCACATAAAACCCAAGACCAAAGCAGAGTAAGAAAAAGTTGGAAACTAAGAATGTGTTGTTCTTGACTACTCCTTTTACAATCCCTGTTGTCAGAAAGTGGCAAAGACTTGTGGTTGTATTTTTTTGTTTGTTTGTTTAATAGTTGTAAAATAGGACCATGTACAATTTAGAACATAAATGTTGCCATTGCCATGATGTATTTTACCAGGGTTAGCCTTAGGCAAATTTACATCTGCAGTCCCCCGGCGGGGTACAGTACAACCCACAGAACACGTATTATTATTGTAGTGATAATGTGACCAGAATATAACATGACATAATGTGAGAGCAAATTCATGAGTGGAAGTTTCAGACAAGTTGATAGAAAGGTATGTAATTATGCACCTCGGCGTAATGTTGCATTGTCTTTGCACAGTAATTATTCGTGCAGATTGCAATTTTTAGTGTTGAGTGTATGTTGGGTGATATCTGCACTCAGCCCTCTTGAGGTGCAACAGATATTGTTCAGGTTTGTATGCAGGCACATTTTTTAACAAGTAGGACACATGGCTTAAATAAGAATATCTCAGGCCTAAGAGTTTGTTGTTTATGCTTGTAGCCTCGTAAATTGAGACCCAGTGTTTTGCAAAAGTTTTTGACAATTTGTGTTGAATCAGGCATAGGTGTGTGTCTGCAGAAATGTCAATGTGTGTGTGTTGTGGATGCCCAGACCCAGTATGAGTCCCAGACCAGGTCTTTATTTGGGTGAGCAGATGTTTTGCTCTCACCTTGCCACACATCATAAAGCGTGATGGCTTAGGACCCGGGGGCAAGTCTGGTAAAGGTTTGCACACACAGATGCACACCCACACAAGAATGACCCCCACACACACACACACACCTCATTGTCATTAAAGTACACAAAAATGTAGAAGCCATGTCCAGATATGCAAAAATAAATTAAGAGAAATACAGGCAAGTTTGCTTTCTACCACAGTGACATGCAAAAAATAAGTGTCAAGGACAGGACAATGTTAACATGTGCCACAGGAGAAGCTTCCAACATGCATCACTGCACAGAAAAAAAGTGAATTTATAAGAGTATGTTTTAAATAGGAACAAAATCTAATACTAAATAACTTGCATCAAATATGTGTAACCATTCAACCAAGTTGCAGCACAGGTTAATGTCTTTTTACTGCAGGTAATTTGCTCACTTCATATCCAACTTTTGGGTGGTGGGAATAAGAGGCTGACATTTCAGGGGGGGAATCCCCACGGGAATCCCACGGGGTGGGAAACAAAATTTATTTTAATCACATGAATGGGACGAGACAAGCAAAAATGTAAGTGGGCCGGCCTGGGAATTGTAATAACACTATAATACTATACACACTAGCGTTACCAGGCTGTGTTCCCGACAAGCAAGACCACCAGTCTCTGTGAGTCCTGCACTCTCTTACAGCGCTGTTCTGTCCCGGACCATATACAAATCTGCACATTTAAAACACGTCTTAAATAAGCATCTCGTTTATATCCAACAGCACGAAGAAACTGTACACACAAGTTCCTCTGTAGCAATATGTTACTGTTTGCGGCACTTCTGTAATCCTGTCAAAATAAAAGCTATGCCATTTGACAGCAGCTGAAACCCCTTTATTTTGGTGAAGGCAGACAAAGACACAGTATTAGTTATCTAAATTCACAAAAGACAGCTTCTCCTCAACAGTGGCTGATCCACAGCAGGTTAAACAGTAAGTTGGTGGCATGGTGGCTGAGTGGTTAGCACTCCTGCCTCACAGCAAGAAGGTCCTGTGATCCATCTTTTCTGTGTGGAGTTTGCATGTTCTCGCTGTCTGCATAGGTTTCCTCCATGTGCTCCGGTTTCCCCTACCATCTATAGCACGTACAATAGTCCCCCCTCCCACATACAGAACTCCCCTGCAAAAGAGGTTTGTAATCTCAGTTGGGACATTCCTCGATAAATTAAATAAGATTAGTGCTCAGACTGCACTATTTTTTTTGTGTTATTTTTGTCTGAGTGTCTGCTCCTGGAGCAAGACACTCTTTCAGAATGCTTTTTTATGCAAAGTGCAGTTAGTTGAACTGTATGTTTCACTGTGACTGACTAAATCCTGCTAGAAAACACAACACGGGAGTGGGAGAGAATGGGACTCAATCTTCTGCGATTAGGACAGCACAGATTTCACCCCAGTTTTTTGTGGGAGTGGGACAGGAGTGGTTGGAAAATCTAGTCCCGTGTCACTCTCTAGTGGGAATTAGTGTATTAGCAAACAAGCCAGTTCAAAACAATGGGAGCCGGCATGTAAAAAAACATGTAACATGGACAGCACTTACAGTACTTTTAGTTAGTTTAGCTGCCTCCCTAAAACAGAAAAGCACTGTTCTCTCCTGCCCATCACAGAGCAGCTACAGCAGTGGCTGTCTCAGCTCTTTGTGGTGTCAGCAGGTGGTCTGTGGAGCCTTCAGCCGTGTGCGCGACAGGGGCCTCTTCATCAGGACTGGTCTCTGATAGAGCAGGGTATGTAGACATGAACATGACAAAGCCCACAATGATGACCATGAAAGAGACAATGTATAGAGCTGAGAAAAAGTAGTGGAAGAGACTTAAGGCCCAAAGTTTCTGGGATAGGCTCCAGTCACCTCTATACAGGAAGTAGAACAAAATGAATCAATGAATGAATCAATGAATGAATGTTTACATAAAATGACTAAATATGAAGTTCAAAACAAACAGCACTAAATTTGTTAACAGTATGAGTGGTAAAATGAAGAGCTGTTTAAAATTAACTGATGGCAGGATTGTAAAAGAGGCTACCGCGATGGCTGAAAATTATTTTGGGGACCATAAGTAAGTTCAGAAGCTGACTGACAGATGAACATTTAAATGAGTCTATAAGAGTAAACCTGAGGCTACACTTCACAATACACCTCTCATTGTTGATTCCATGCAGTGCCAGTCATCTCACTGAATACACAAGTATCTGTGCATCAGTAATTGTTTAGTTTTTCTTTTTATAGTGTGAGATACACAGGAAAGAAATACAAAAAGCACATGCAGATGAACTAAATGGTTTTGTAATTTCTAAATGTGAGTTGGGGACACCAATATTTTGTAAAAGTTTAGGGTAAATCTTCTGGCAAAACAAAATTTATTGAAATAAGATATAAGAATGAATTTTAAAAACACATTTGGCTGTCTGGCATTTTCATTTTTAAAAGTATCTCTCTGAGAAAAAAAAGGTTGGAGACCCTTGGTTTAGAATTATTAAGAATATGATGCTTACTAAATGGTAATGAACCTTTTAACCCCACTTAAAATACATACGCATTACTTTGACACACATGTAAAGCACCAGGTTTGACGTACACACGCTACAAGCACTGAGATTCTCATTAAAACCCTAGAGACAAAATCCTTTTTAATCATGCAAGCATTACCTTGTGGTAATCCAACATGGATTAAATGTATTTCCACAAGCAGCCACAAGGTGGCGGGAAACCAGCCTGTCCTTCTCCATAGACACAGGCTGTGAGCAGCCAAGTCACTTCTGTTATTCACACAGAGAAATACAGTTTTACACAGATTTGCTTTTCTCTTTAGGGGATACTGGAGACAGACACAACAACATGAATTATTATAAAAGAAAAAAAGTCACTTACATTCATTTTTGTAACAATTGAGGACAAAATTATAATGTAATGGGCTGCCAGTGTTGCAAAATAATGAGAAAAACTGTAGTGTAAATAACACTATTAATAAACTAAAAGACAACCTTTTTTTAGGTCAGTTTACACAAATATACTATGTATTTATTGCTATTCAAATGCACCAAGTAAAAATATATACATTGTAGGCTTTTGTGTTGTTCATAGTGAACAGGCTCAAAACTTACCAGCTTTCATCTGCATTTGTGCTTTTTTTTTAAAAGAACATACACTTTTAGACACACAGTGACAAACTGTCTGCTTTTTCAGACGCTCGGCTGCTTTTATCTTCCATATGTGTCAATCAACCTGTGTTTTGGGCGAACATGTGTATACTCTGAAACACAGAGAAAGAAGAGGTTTTATGTCGGTATACCAAACCTAATACACAAACTAGAAAATAGACACAAAATACAAACTTTGTTTAAAATTCTGTCCTTTTCCAATCAGCAAGTTGAGAGGTGCTTGGTTTCATCTTAGAGCCTAATGGAGATGACAGTGCTGTGAAATAATCAGAAACTTCTAGAGTTGCTCTGCAGCCAGATTCTATTGCTTATGAAGAAGGCCAGAGATAAAAGGATGTCTTTGAAAAGACATTCCATGCAGAGCCACATATTCTCTCCCAGTTTGGCCTAAACTGGTTCACAGCCTCTTGATGAGAACATGCACCCACCGCCAGCACAAACACTGCACACACTGTAATGGCAGACACACAAGGACATGGTCATGCATCACTATACATGAATATACACACTTACACAATGACATATTAGCGTCTATAGATGCATATGCCTTCACACGTGCACGCACATGCACACACACGCTGGCAAGGCACTTGTCATTACTCGCTCCGTCAAAGTAGATCATACAGGCATTAATTGAGAGTGCAATCATGCTCTGAGCCCACGGTTCAAAGGAGCTGATAATAAGCTGTGATAGGTCCAGCTGATGGAAAAAGCCGTGCACATGCACGTGCGCTTTGGCTTTATTTAGGTATGTGTTTGTGTGTGTTCTTGTGTTTCAGTTATTGTGAAATATTAGAGCATTTTGAAGGTTAGTTCCTGGAATAAGTCTTTGGTTTGATTAGGGTTTAATGCTTCAGTGGGCAGAAAACGTGAATATGTAAAAATTACATTCGGCTCCTGTAAAGGCTGTAAATAAAAAATAATACAATGCAATTTTGTGTTGTTGGGAATGAATTAAATGAAATTCACATCTTTCTTGTCTTTGCTCAAAGTGAACTGCAAACAAATGCTGCATTGTTGCAAACAGATGTCAGACTGTTATGTATCTAAAAATTTTACAGATTGACACCCAATAACAGTTGCCAAATAAAGCTTTATGGTCACTTCAATTTAATATTTATTAAGACCCCTCAATTCTCTGGAGTCTGCCCTGACTTTCAAGGTTTTGAGGATTTGGATACTGAAAGGATTGTTGCTTTTGTTTAGGCTTAGTGCATCACTGTAAACCCAAACCAACACCACCGAGCCACACATTTGGCATTGTAGTGGTTGTCTTTACTCCATCTGAATATATGTACAATATGTGTGTACATGTATCATTTGCATGTGTGCACCGCCACTCTAGCCGCTAACTTGTCTTGTAGCCGACTCTGTATTCCTGGCATTGCTGTGGTCGATAAGACAGTGGCATGCAATATTAATGCAGCCTTCTAGTGTGGTTGGTAAGAGCCTCGGACAGCCTCCGCTACTATTTCACAGAGAGCTGAGAACAAACAGTGAGCCTGCCACACAGAGGAGAGGGCATGTGAAGGAGGTTACAGCGAATAAACACAAATGGGAGCAAAGGACACAAGGATCTGAAAGAGGTGATGAAGATAGAGGAGATAGGAAAGTATTGTGACAGGGATGGGTGAATGGAAAAAGTAGAGCAATAAAGAGGAAGGAGCTGGAACACAAAAGAAACAGAGGTCAGACACAGGTCAGAGGGGCGAGGAACACAGTGATAGGGGACGCAAAATTGCAGACATGAAAAAAAAAAGTGGAAGAAAAAAAAGAAGGGGTTAAATGACTGACTGTAATGTAATGTTTTAAGATATTCTAGAAGAGACAGTCAATTTTCAGGATGTAAAAGATAGTGAATGAACAATATAATTTACAATGCGAGATTATTAATCTATGTTTACAAGAATACAAGTCATACAAGAATAGTACAAGAATGCAATAAAAATGTCTTGTTATGACTCACTAGCAACGTCCTAATGGGTGCAAAAAATCCCAATAAATTGCAACACCAGTAAATTAAATACAAATTAATGGTAAAACCTTTTTTCCGTTCCGTTTTTTAGGCATAAGAGTACATTTTCAGTGTTGAATTACATCATAATGATTGTGGCTGAAGGTAAAGTAAAGTGTTTGATGGAAGATCACCTGACAGTGTGGGTGTGATATTGGGGAACAATGTTAGATATGTCATTAAATATGTATCCAGAATCAGTACCAAAAAAACTAATTCCAGAGTAAAGCAACAAATGAAACAAAAAGGGAAAGTCTAAATGGAAAAACCTCTGAATTATAACTAAAGCCTTTTTTCGAGAAGCATTATGAGAAACTGTGATATACAACGCCATGACACACCTCATGAGTGGTGAGAACTACTAGACTAATGAGAGCTACTGAACAGACAATTATTACACACTGTAAGGTCATCTAATATCAATAGAGTAATAAACACTGTTTCAAGTTTGTTCATGTAATCAGCACGTGCAGCAAGTCCGCACTTCCAAATATGAGCCTACATCCTATTACGCACCCAGGCATAACCTCTTTAGCCGTTGCCTGGCAACTTTGAGGCAATTAAAAGCAAGGATTGCCTGGAACCTGACAGAATATACGAGTCTGGGGAAAATGCTCACAGTTTACATGACTCTTAATTGACAGCACAGAGAACCCTGACCCACATTTGCACAGTTTTATTGCACTCTCTTTTAATGTAGGATTCTCGAGAGAAAGTTTTCAGAAGTCAGTGCCTCTTAAGTGGACTACATTTCTAAAGGGAATGTCTCAACCCCCTTTGCATTCCTCTCATTTGCTTTATTACTTACTGTATACTTTGTTTCCCCTTCTTTCACCCAGGCTCCCTGAATCATTCACGAGAGGAATTCCAAAATGATTTAAGTGTCAATGGGTGGTAATTTATTCTTGCTCTGTTCTTAGGTTAATGATTTCAGACCAAGTGTGAAGAAAGAAAAAAGGCTACCCCAGCCTCAAGTTTGAGGCACTTCCTAGGAAAGGCAGTGTAATTACAGCCTTTCAACATGTTACTTTTCTGGGTTGTAAGTTTACCAAATTCTCAGCAATGTGACCAAAGCTTGTGTTGATCAAGTCAATGGCACTGGTATTAAAAAGGCAGTATTTGCAATTCAGTAATTTGTTTGAGATTTTTCTTTGCTGGCAGCCAAAGTTGTTTTTACAGAGGGGGAGTTATGTGTGGAAAAATGCATAACTCCAACCCATTACAGCTTGCTTTTAGCATCAAGTAACACTGAGTGAAGTACACTGATGGTACACTTGATGATGCATTACCAACTCTCAAGTGGATGAATTGTGGCTTTGGCTGCATTTTCAAAGTCAGTGCAGTTGTTAATTTGAGAGAAAAAGGGGTGAGTTTAAAACTTTTATGATTTGTCATCCTGGTACTGGAGAATGTTGAAAGGGGCCAAAATACTGGCTCTTGCTAGCTGTCAAAAATATTAGAGCAAGAGAGAGAATAACACATATGAATAATTGTAAAGCAATAAGAAATGTTTTGTTTTTGCAGCCTAACATCACAATTTGAGATTTCAAAAATCATTACATAAACACATGGCTTGATACATATTGTGTGATGATGTAGGTATCAACTTACTTTCTTCTGCAATAACTCATCACTCCATCTAGTGTTGGAAAGTGATGTAACAGGCCCCTCAGCACTCCAGTTTAGTTAAAAAAAAACCCTCTGATATCTTAATATGGAAAATTTAATTGTTTTTTCTAAAAAAAAAATTCTATACATCCCTTTAACTCCATGGGATATTCAGTTCTTTGTAGTACCTCTGCCACTCCTAAATAGTGTTTGAAAGTAGCAAAATGCACATTGTGCTTCACAGTAATGATTCACTCTCAAGCTCTTCATTCAACAGCTTCTCGTTTTCTAACCCCACACCTGACATAACACACATACACATACAGCCAACCATCATCCACTGCTCTCATCCATTCCCCTTAAGCCCACAAGTGTTTGCTGTTCTGTTTTCTCTTTAAGTCTTCATATCGCCAACACTGAACTCACATTGACACTTCAGACAGCCGGGTCAATAGCCATGTGGCACTACTTTGTACAGCAATAATGCTTCTTCCTCATCCCTCGTCCTCCCCTCTGTCTCATTCATTTCCGTTAGCCAGCATGTGCTTGCTCAGAACGCACTCCTTGGATTCACACTCACACACACACACACACACACACACACACACACACACACACACACACACACACACACACACACACACACACACACAGACACGCTATCTCCCAATCTACAGGGTAACATTTTCCCATTTGGTTCCTCTATACTAAGTGGGAAACTGCATGCATGGCTTGATCATAAGCAGGATGATTTGTAGGATCTCTGTGGGTGAATATAAGAGCTAGCCTGGGGGTGAGAGATGAAAAATGAAAGAATAAACAGGAATTGAGATTTGTGCAAATTATTCCATGGATCTACATTGATGCAACACTGTTCTCTACACTGATGTCCTGGCTTTTAGACTACTCACTCAATCTATACTCATCTTGTTGACTTGTCCCATCATGGATGAATTTGCTCTGTTTTTTGTGAAACAAATACTCTTTTACAAATGTGGTAATAATGGCACCAGCAGGATTGTGATGTTAGTCATTCTCATTGCATCTTTAATGACTTCACTTCCGATTATGCAAACTGAACTTGAGAACTACAGTATCAGGTGACATGAGCAGTCACCAGGGAGAAAGTGGCCTATGTTATCTTAAAATACTGAGTGCAAATTTAAATGAAATAGTGTTATATCATATTGTCATATAAACATTATTCACACATTATTCACACATTATTCACACATTAGTCACAAAACACACTGTGAACACTGTCTCCTTTATATATATATATATATATGAAGTGTATTTTTGAGGCTGTTCCATTACATTGACTTATAGTGGAAATGTGCTCATTTTTTATTGTATTCAACGTTTCTATAATGTCAAACCATCATCATTATTTAAGTGGGCCTTAACACACTCTTTCTCTCGAAGCATTTGGGGTCTGATGGGGCCACGTGAAAGCGGTGTATGTAGGCAAATCAAAGTGGAATAACAGAGGCACGCTGCGCATACAGAGAGCTCATAATGCTGCTGCACTTCCTTGACTTCTTGCATTGTATAGTGACTTTTACCCCATTTCAACTTGTCACAGTTTGAATCCTTTGTAGGCAGTACACACAGAAATGACCCAGTGATTGTTGCAGAACTGTATAAAACTACCTTTTCAAAGCCTTCCAAGATGAAGATTTGAAAGTCTAAATATAGAATTTGGGAATATCACTGCTCTGCTTTCAGTTATTGCTTGCAGACATACAGTACTTACTGTCTGGCACCACACAATGCATTCTTTACCCTCAACACTTCAGCTCTTTTGGCAAGTCGCCATTCTGTCAAATGTAGCTGGCTAATGAATGAACATGTCAATCATGCATTAAAGCCTTTGCCCGGGGAGCAGCACAATTAGATATGTGGATACCCTTCTGCATTGTGATATAGAATTGACAGACTGTTCACAATCACCCTTCAGCTTTCAAAACAAAAGTTCTTTAATAAATCAAAGGAACAATGTGAAACTTGTGAAGGACATTTCAAAGGAATTTTTCAGCCAACATCAGCGACACGGAGGATACACATATGGCAGCAAAATGGTGGAACAGAGCGCACTGAGAGCAGGACAGATAGTATCACAGGAAATCTCTCAGTAGGAGAAAAAAGGAAGTCTCTTTAGCTACTGTGTTGGGGTCAAAGGTCACAAGCTATGTAATTGCAACAGGTGGATGCAATTTGAGTAAGAATAAATACATAAAAGTTTAGATTAAATTTAATTTATTTCAAGCTGTATATAACATTCAAAGCCATAAAGTATGTTGTATGCAAATACAAACTTAAACTGTCTGCATTGTCCTGTGTTACTGTAGGTTCTCTCAAGGTACTCTGGCTTCCTCCCACCGCCCAAACAAATGCATTTATGGGTGAAATGGTCAATCTAAATTGCCCCTTGTGAATAAATGTGACAGTGAATGGTTGTCTGTCTCCAGTCACTGGTTGTCAGGCTCCAGTCACTGCCACAAGCGGAAGAAGATTAATGAATGAATGCATGCAAATAACAGCACATGCTTTAGGCCCTCAATGTGTGGACTTGCATTAAATAAAATGTAATTAAAATAAAAGGTAAAATATTAAAATAAGTGATTGAAATGTGGTAAATAGACAAATTCACAAATTCAAAATTTAAGAATTTGTGGTTTCCATTGAAGAAATGCAAGCAACTGATTGAACTACTGATTGAACAGGCATAAAAATCTACCAACCTTAAATAACCTCTGCAAAGCCCTTCCCCATATTATATGTGACTAATTTAGCTAGTTACTTTCCACTAAGATCAATTTGCAAAAACTATGTATCTTTTTGGTCAAAGATTAAAACAATGCATTGTATATTAGCCTTTCACCAAATAGTCTGCTTTCACTGAAGTCTGCAAATGAACATGGAGCCTTCTAGATTAATACTTTCATTTTAGATTTTTGAGCCAACCCTTATTTGATATTTCCTTATACTGGTGTGTTGTAGTGGCCAATTTAGAGTCTGTTTAACTCCAGCAGCCCTTCTGAAATGCTCGCTCAGCGGCCAACTCACATGGAGCCTGCCAACGCTAGTGAGTGCCCAGTAAACAGCACCTGTGAGCACAGCAGCCGTTTATTCTGCTACCAGCTCTGGGCACCACATTTTATCTCCCTCTTTGTTCAAAATGGAAACTATTCAATTTCATTCATACTCACCTGAAATGGAAACAGATTTGGAGTATACCAGAGAAATAAAATACATATCATTAATTGATAAACTGTTTCTGGCATTGTTAAAAGGTATACATGTGGCAGTATAGTAGGATCAGTCTTTTGGACCACATAAGTATTAATAAACAGTGCTAATCTGTGTAAACTGAGCAAACTGGTGTGTGATTAATACATACTGCCTCTCCTTAATGGTCCCATTGTTCATCTAAAAATAATAACGTCTAACAAATACTTGTTTTCCAGCCATTTCATTACGTGTCCTCAAATGATATGGTAATGCACTTTGTAAAATGTAAATGTGTCACAAACTGATGAACATAAAGTGGTAGTTACAGCTTAATGCTCCACTACCTGATATTCTGTTGCCGTCCTTGTCTCAATTTACACTCTCACCCAAAGTAGCCTAGGGACCTCGCCTGCCTCTCTGTTATTAAAAAAAAAAAAAAAAACTGGACCAATAATTTCTCTAATACAGGACACCAAACTGAAGTTTAGCATCTAAGCTAACGCTAGGCTTAGCTGCAACCATAGCGGCAATTATCTCCGCCTTGTTAATCAGTACATGATTGAATTTATTTATTTATTTATTTATTTATTTATTTATTTATTTATTTATTTATTTATTTATTTAAGAGGATCCCCATTAGCTGACGCCAAAACGACAGCTAGTATTCCTGGGGTCCAAACCATACATACAACCCAATAATAACATATCATAATATCACAATTACTTCCAAAAATATTCACATAAAAGAAAATTACAATAATACAAAAATACAAAAAGTGCTAATTAAAATAATAAAATAATGAAAAACAACGTAGCACACAATACAACCTAATTCAACCAATCCAGGCTGTGATGATGTTGACAACAAATACAGTCTTTTTTTAAAACTAGTTTTTCCCATGATCTCACGAACCCCAAATGGAAGATTGTTCCAAACCACTACTGACCTATAAAACACGGTCCTCTTCATAGAGTCCGATTTAGGTCGGGGTAGAGAGATTTGTCGACTATTCGCACCTCTTGTGTAATGTAAATGCATATCTGAATAGTAAGTTATAGTGTCATAAAAAAATTTAGGAGTCCGAGTATTAATAATTCTATGAAGGTACACTAACATATTTAAAGATGCTTGAACATCAGCCAAGCAAGACGTTCATTATTCTCTGCAGCCTTGTTTTGAGCCACTTGTAATTTTTTTAAATGACTACCCGATGCAGCAGCCCATACAACAGAACAATAATCCAAATGGCACAAAACTAATGTACAAACAACACGACTAAACATCTGTGAACCTAAAAACTGTGCACATTTACGCGTCACTGCAACAGCTCTACCCATTTTAGCAACAACTATGTTAATGTGATCAGACCATGACAAAGTGGAATCAAGCCAAAGTCCAAGAAGATTCACCTTTTTTACTTGCTGTATATTTTGACCATTTACTTGTATATTAATTTTAGGATTATAATTATAGATATATAATAATATATAGTATAGATAATCTATACTTAGAACCAAATATTATACTCATAGTTTTTGAAATATTTAAAACAAGTTTATTTGTTTTAATTCAATTATGCAATTTGATAATCTCACAAGACAGAACCTGATTAAGCTCTGAACATGTAGGGGCTGCATAATAAAAAGTAGTATCATCAGCAAACATAGTCAATGTAGCTTTACTGAGTATATACGGCATATCATTTGTAAAAATTGAAAATATCCCTATATAATCCCTAATGATCACTTTTACAATATACTATTTGAGGTTTAAACTATTATCTCCAAATAAAAGAAAATAATATGAAGTGTGTTTAAGGAAACCAACAGCATTTTTCAATGTAGACATAGCTTGTACTTATTAAAATGGTCACAGTACTGAAATATTACATTCCAAAAATGAAATAAATTATAAACAAACTTGCTTTTTCTCTATCCTGACATGAGCTTTGACCAGGGTAAACGTTACCTAATGTGACATTAAATTAGTAAGTGAGATAAAATATGGTATTAATATATTGCATTATAAACTATGTGCTCACTACATGTATGTGCAACCATCGACTGACACACAAAACACAGTGTGAATACTATCTCTTATATAAAATCTATAATCTGTCTGTACTATTGCAATGGATTGTAAGTGAAGGCATAAAGATGCTATCTGACCCTTTCTGATTAACAACAGCCTCTTCATGTACGGACCTGTGTAATTACATGTAGTATATTCCTCTGTTTAATCATACTAATCGTCTCTTCAGTAACTGCTTGACCTTCTCGCTTGTAATTCATTATTAACTATACGCTGAGGTCCTACAATGATGACATCATCTGACGGCAAAAGGCAATCTGTTTTGAAGCAGGGCCAGTCTTGGTAACCAGGGGCGACGGGAAAGTTGATTGAGACTGGCCAGTTTATATTAATTGCACATCGAAGAACTGGTGGCACTGAATATCTGCAGGCTCTGGAATAGGGTCTTTCTGACTTCACCACTTAATTTATGCAGCTGAAGGAGTTGTCTCCTAAATTTAGGCCTAAGGGGCATGGGCTAAACCGGGGGCACTGTGTTATTAGATACAGATGTCCATGAGTCTGAAAGTCTCCCTGGGCTGACAACTCTTAGAGCAGTTATGAGAAAAATAGTTATCAGAAAGATGTATGAAGAGGAACTAGGAAACATCAAGGGGCTCGATAAAATCAAAGGTTACACACGTATTGCTTGGATTGTGAAGCGCAACTGGTTTTATAAAATATAGTTATGTTTAACATTGTATTACAACAAGCAAAAGATGTTTGTTATTTTTAGTGAGTGAGAAAAAGAAGCGTAAGAGATGTGACATAAAGCACTGTGAATTGTTGATACATTGCACTTGGAAGAATTCATTAAAAGTTAGTACAAATGTCTCCCCTAAAGCTGACAGCTCAGTGGAGCAACACAAGCAAGTGCTATATTCAAACAGCTCTCTTTACTTTGTTACAAATTTGTTTAAAGTAGAAGAAAACAAATCAGGCTCTCTGAGTGCATATGCTTTCACAGTGCATGGAAAAGAAGAGCAGAATTATGTGGTAATGCACGGGAAGACTGAAGATAGAGCTTAACAAATCTTTCAATGGTGAATATGTTCATGCCCTGTTGATGACACAAAGAGGATATTAATTAAGCAAAGCCTGGTCAAGTACTTTAGTCTAGATCTCAGCATCACACTTTTCTTTGGTAGGTATGTTTCCTGTTTGTTGGTTATCAGAAATAGTTAAATTCTAATCTGAATTTATGACAGACTGTAGATCTATTTTTTATTATTCATATTGAAAAGAAAGAAAAAGCTATGGAAGAAACTATGGACAGAGACTGTATTACAACAAATTTATCAGCATGTTTAACCCTATGTATCTATTACATAACTGGTATAAAAATACAAAGGGATGACAGCTTCCTTTGTCCATAGCTAAGTAATGCTTAAGGACAAAGTACTGGTGACATACTGGTCGTTCTGGAACAATGCAGAGGAATTTATATCTGATCCATACTTTGACTCATTAAAAAGAAGCATTTTTTATAAAGGGTGAGTTGTCCTTCTGTAGGATAACATGACCATTAATTGGGTTTTGATTCATGTCAAAGTTACGCAGAAAGAGGCACATACAGAAAAGTGAAATAACATTAATAACATTTTTAAATTGGCTTCTTTACATGATAAGCCTTCATGGAAAAGTCCACACTCCACAGTCCACTCACGTATTGCCCATTTTTCTGTGATGTTTTTTTGAAGACTGTAAGTTCAGCCTGATAGAGAATTTGACTGAAGTTCTATAAACCGCCTCCTAAAAAACATCATTGTGATGTTGATTGACTGAGACAGTGACTATCAGTGGAGCAGAAACGATTTTAAATTATAAATACCTAGGAGTGCATCTGAACAACAAATTGGACTGGTCCACAAATGCCTTTAGACTGTACAGAAAGAAAACAAGGTAACTAAAATGTTTGTCTTACCAATGTAAATATGCACAGAAACCCCCAGCTGTTAAGCTTTCTCAGCCTGCACGACAGTTCTGGCACCAAGACAAATTTGTATTATCCATTGTCAAGTTCTCCATTTTACCCTGAATGGCTGTGAGGCCTTTTAACCAGCGGGTGCAATTAACATGTCATTTCTTGGCTGTCAAATGCTCTCTCTCTCTCTGTATGTTGTCTCAGAGTGGGCATACACTGGTGTAATAGCAACATGATCTTTTAGACCACATATGCAGCTTTTTACTGACATGGAGTGTGTTGTTTTTGCTTTTCCTAAGTCCTCATCATTCTGTACCTTGTCTTTCTGACAGCACGCCAGGAGATATGTGGATCCTAATTCAGTCCTTTGCTCTTTCACAGTCTGCAGGTAATTATTAATAAAGACAAACTGTCAGCATTGTCACTCTATTCTGCTTTGTCATGTGTATTGTTTTAGAATTAAAGTGGTTACCACTTATACAAGGTGAAGGCTATCAAATTGAAACCTTAAATTTAAAGTGGGATATATAAATGTGGTGCAGCTGCTAAAATATCACTATTTCATTTTGATAAAGACATTCTGGTGTTAGATTATGTTTGCATCTTTGAACTTAAGGGATGTAGATAACAACCTACTTGGCCCATGACATCATAATCTGTAACATTCAAAGGAGTGATAAAGTTACCAAAGTTTTGTAACAATTTTTCCGCTGATGTGTTTGGCACATAATAAATGCTAATAATGCAGCATAACTCTTTGCAGACCTTAAAAACTTATATAAAGTTATAGAAATTGATTACAGCGTTTGTGCAGTACAAGCATGTATATGGAGGGTGTAAAAGCAAAAGCCTAGGGAATTTTTAAACAAACCCTCATCCACCACTTGAACTCCACATATGTGAATGTCACACTGTTTCCTGCATTGGCTTCGAGCATTGGCTTTGGAAGTTGTGTACAGCTTTTCAAGCCAATATGAAGTTTTTTCCCCATCATTTTGTGCAGACAAGCCTGCTTTGTGAAAATTGCAAATCTGTGGTTTGATTTATGCCAACTGTACCCCCACATGGCAAAAAAATAAAAATGCATGACTACAAAAGGATATGCTTGCATAAAACAATTGAAATGAATTGCATGCAACTTTAATGGAGCTATTATTAAGACATCTTGTGAATGTTTTAAGTAGTTTCCTTTTTACAGTTTCATGTTAATCATGAATGGACAGGGATACAACTGCAGTCTATGATGCCAGAATCAGTCCTCGTTATATGAGAGACCAGAAGCCTGTCAGTCAAATCTGTTTTCCCGGGAGGAAATGTTAAAAATTAAACCTGTATAGTTTAATAGTTAGCCTTTATTCAATCAGCAGCAACTGTTTGTAAACTATTTCTTGACATTATTGATGGTAATTAAAGATATCCAATGCATCTAGACCAACTATTTCAACATATACAACTTATTTTAGACCATTTTAAAATTTACCCACTTTGCTCTTATTTTATAGCCTACGTCATCCACGTGACTATCCCAGACTATGTAGACTGCTGGAGACATGACTTGTCCCTAGCAAAATCCCAGTGTAGCAGGTCAGAGGTTATCTCCCGCTGACATATGACCATCCAGTGACACGACATAATATGGCACAGATGAAGTGTGCTGAGCATACTGCCTTTAGAGTGAAGCCATATGTGTCAGAGCCTAAAGACAGATCATCTGAGGGCCACCACTCATACACACACACACACACGCACACACGCATACACATGCATACTCATACACACACACACACACACACACACACACACACACACGCATACACATGCATACTCATACACACACACACACACACACACACACACGCATACATGCACACTCATACACACACACACACACACACACATGCACACACACACACACACACTCATACACACGCACACACGCATACACATGCATACTCATACACACACACACACACACACACACACACACACACGCATACACATGCATACTCATACACACACACACACACACACACACACACACACGCACACACGCATACACATGCATACTCATACACACACACACACACACACACACACACACACACACGCACACACGCATACACATGCATACACACACACACACACACACACACACACACACGCATACACATGCATACTCATACACACACACACACACACACACACACGCATACACATGCACACTCATACACACACACACACACACACACACATGCACACTCATACACACACACACACACGCATACACACGCACACACACACACACATGCACACTCATACGCACACACACACACACACACGCATACACATGCACACTCATACACACACACACACACACACGCACACACGCATACACATGCACACTCATACACACACACACACACACACACATGCACACTCATACACACACACACATGCACACTCATACACACACACATACACATGCATACTCATACACACACACACACACACACACACACACACACGCATACACATGCATACTCATACACATGCATACACACATACACACACATACACACACAGACACAAACACACACGTCAGGCTTAAAACTGTTGTTGTCGGTCTAACTGTAATGCATTTAGTACATTTGCGTTTCCATTGATTGCTGCTGTTATTAAGTTCATTGTCTTTGTTAGACTACAGTCTGTAAATTTTAAGGGTGTGGCCAAGTATTAAAAATTGATATTCTCCAGTAAAATCTGTGGCCACTGGCCATTATCTAAAAGTGAATTTTACCTGAGCCATTTCTATAATTTAACAGGAGGATTGGGGACAATTGAGAGGGACGGTTTCCCTAGTGACCAAACTACCTGCCCAGTTTGGACCTTCAGTTGACATCAGAGGAGAATTTTCCATTTGCTTATCTTTAGCAAGCAGCAGGTCGACTATTCATTGAACAGTTGCCCAACCTCATTTAAGACCATTTGTTATTTCAATTCCACTCCACATAGTTTCCTCTTCAACTGTAGCCAAAAGAGGAGCTGAAGAGAGGGAAACAATCTGTGCCTGTTACATTAGGATATTGACTTTTGGCTTGCTCAGACTGTGGCAAGGATGCTCTGTTCTGACTCCACTTCGAAGCTGCTACATTTAGCATTAGGTTCAATGCATAGACTGACTCCTTTATATAAGACACAAACAAGCAGCAGTTCTTTTCATATCAGATGTGGATTTATGCACAGACTTAATCAGTGGTCAGTGAGTAGCCTATATTATTGGTCATTGTTATAATAGAAAATTAACCAATTAATATTTATTTTGATCGTGCTGTATTTGATAATTTCTTTACAAATAGCAATTAAACTTGAAACATACAACATTTGCTGTGAAGCCATTTGAACTAGTTTTAAGCAATAATCAAAGCTACACATTTGTTTTCTGGAATTAGTAGTATTTAGTTCGCTGTTGGAGTGTCTTGAGGATATAAAGGCGTGGATGGCTGTAAATCTTTTAAGTGTTAATGCAAACAAAACGGAAGTAATGATTTTTGGTGACACCTCTGGGACCCGTTTTGTTGAGTTAAGTGCTTTGGCTCAGTACATCAAGCCAACCATCACAAATTTAGGGGTTAAAATGGACCCTGACCTTAAGCTCAACAGTCAGATCAGGGCTGTGGTTAAATCCATTTTTTTCCAATTAAGACAGTTGGCCAAAATAAAGCCTTTTCTTCAAAGGCAACATTTTGAGACAGTAATACATGCCTTTGTTACTACCCGGCTGGATTACTGTAATGCTCTGTATATGGGGGTCAGTGGGTCTTCTGTTGCACGTCTGCAACTGGTTCAGAACGCTGCAGCTCGTCTGGTCACGGGAACTATATGAGCATGTTTCCCCCATCTTAGCCTCCTTACACTGGTTGCCTGTACAGTTCAGGATTCTTTTATTTGTATTTAAATCTCTAAATGGTTTTGCCCACCATACATTTCTGAGCTACTTGTTCCATATACTCCCACCCGTTTTCTTAGGTCAGCTAATCAACTGCTCCTGAAAGTGCCCAAAACAAGGCTTAAATTAAGAAGGGATCGTGCTTTTGCGGTGGCAGCACCAAAAATGTGGAATGGCCTGCCACTGCACATTAGACAGGCCACTTCAATGTCTCGTTTTAAATCTCTTCTAAAAACCCACCTTTTTCCCCTGGCTTTTATCACTTGAATTTGACATTTTGTGTATTATTATTTTAATTTATTTAAATTTTCTTCTTTCTGTACAGCACTTTGGTCTACTTCGGTAGTGTTAAAGTGCTTTATAAATAAAGTTTTTTTTTGTTGTTGTTGTTGATGTGCTCATTTAAAATTAAACAATGTTGAGGGTGATCGTCCTGTTTCAATAACGCTCCTTTTAAAGTTAAAGTTAAATTAAATTAAAACATATTGCACTATATTCAGTGCACAGCAGATGGACATGATGCAGAATTCAGATTAACATTCAAATGCAGATACAATTAAAATACATGGTATTAAAATATGACTTTACTTAAATGCAAAGTATGAATTACAGTAAAAACCAAACCCATATCACATGACTCCACCCCCCTTTAATCTTAGTGAATGTGGATTCCCATGAAGTGTTAACTGTGGAATGGGACACCACCAGGATTGCTTACATATAGCTTTTTGGGATGAACTTTGGATTTCTGGATTAGCTCTGACATTAGCAAGTGTTAAATGCTTAGTTTGTGGATTAAATAGTTTCAACATTAAATTCATGCATTAATATCAAATGTGTAGCTTTGGCCCCATAGAAGTGGCATTAAAAGCTTAGCAAATTTACACAGAAAATACCAAATTAATGACCACTGCTGAGACTTAGCTTTTTTTATTAACAGTACATTAAAGGGATTTAGCTCAAATATGCATATTGATATATGACAGCCACGCCTTGTTCTCCATTAAGTGTTAATGTTCAATGTTATATGTAGTCCCAGCTTTATGAAACAAATTATGAGCTTCTAGCACAAAACGCAATTGTTACAGAGAAGACAGGTCACAGCTGATACATCAATAAATTACATGTTGGTGGCTATTCATAGAAATGAGACCTAGTGTACAACATTTGTGGAACATTTTCATAGTTTTTGTATGTTTTAATGATGACAATGTACCATAATCTGAATAAAATTTTATTCGTTTTAGTTAACTTGAGTGCTATGCCATACATAATATAATTCTACATAATAGTTTTATTTATGTATTTAAATCTACTTTTTAAAACACACTGATTGCAAACTTTCAGTCACTATGTAATTTTTTCCCATCTGAACATTTAATAGTGGAACAGCATTTTGCACAAACATGCCCAGATGATTTTCATTGTATAAATAAAATCTATTTAGTATTTATTTTTTAAATCAAGGCAATACTCTCTGCTTGAGTTTCTCCAGTATCACAGGCTTCCACAACAGACTACTTCTCATCAGAGCATCCCAAAAACTTTCACTCATTTAGAGAGCGTCATGGACACAATAGTTTGTGTCTTAGTCCCCATGCATGCAAACAACTAAATCCACCACGCAAACACAGAACAGAAATCATATTTTGTTGGAGAACAATTAAACAATAGTATAGTCCGCTTTGTTAAAAAAAGAGTGTTTACGTGACTTTAAACTTCCATTTTTGACACAGTGGTAGGGGTTCTTTATTGAAACTGACTCTAATGACATGTGCAGGAGTATTCAGAGCTTCTCATGCATTTTGGCTGGACTTGCTGTAGAATTGAGTTTAACTGATGTTTTTTTAAGGTAGAGCCATAGTGTTCAGATGTGCTAATCATTTTTACATTTTGTTGTATTTCTGCTTAGATAAAAGCAGTATAAATATTCCTTTTATCTGTCTTTTTTATTTTTATAGATATATATTATGTATGATATTTAGACCTTCCAAAAGCTAGCTTTGAGTTTTTACACTTTCTTTCCTTTAGTTTTTTCATGAAAGAACAATCAATAAGAAGTAGGAACATTAAAGTAAGTCTTTGTATATACATGTTGAGTTGAACACTCGCTACACCTACACACACTGGCACTTCTTTTATATACCCCTGTGCACAAGTGATATGGGCCATTTTGTTTCATTTCCAAAGGTTTAGCAAAAAGGAGGAGAGCCAAAAGAATCATGCCAACCTGGCATCACACGCTTGTATTAAGCAGTCTTTCATGTGAGCACTGCACAAAACAAGTGCTAAAACAAGTTAACAGGCTTGTCGTGGTGGAAAAAAATAAGGTAAATGCACACTTTGGAAATGATTTATTACTAAAACGTATAAACACACAATGGTATGGCTCAGAATTAGAAACAGATTTTATAATTTTTCCAGGGACCCGTTAGTTGAGAGAAAAATAAATAAAACAAAAAAAATATATAAAATATTGCATGTATAAGATAATAAAATAAAAATACAGGCCAATAGAACAAAGGATTTATTTATTATTTGAGTGAAATGCTCTCAAAAGTAAATGCTTTCGCCAACGGGAATGACATTCCACAGTAGATTTGTTTCCATGGAGACCCTTCTTTGTTAGCCATGTCTAGCAATTTTGCAATAAGTGTTTCATGCTGTGGATGTGTGTGTGCATGTATTTGAGAGGGTTTTGGAGGTGCATGCATGGTTGTTGCCAACTCACAGCAAGCCCTAGAGACTTCTACATTAAAAGGATCACCGTTGCATATTCAGATGATCTGTCCCACGGGGGTCATTAAAAAGCATGTTTCGAAGGAGCCAGCAATCTCACACTGTTGTTAATGAGCCATGGTTATGGCTTTATTAAAACTAACACTTGTTAGCTTTTCTTTATGTGGACACCCAAATGAGAGGAAGGAA
This sequence comes from Neodontobutis hainanensis, assembly GCA_024349245.1. Taxonomy (NCBI): domain Eukaryota; kingdom Metazoa; phylum Chordata; class Actinopteri; order Gobiiformes; family Odontobutidae; genus Neodontobutis; species Neodontobutis hainanensis. Next base: position 8,499 of record JALDNG010000313.1, on the reverse strand, counting down.
GTGTGGGGAGGATTTCTTTACTTTCTGCAGTTGTTGCTCACAGAGGCAGATTTATGGACACACACGCACTCACATCTCACTGCCAATTGGTTATGACAGACTTTTGAATATGCAGTGTGCATTAACTGTTCGGAGTCAGTACCAGCCCTGATATTTTTTGGGAATGGATATGTGCTGCCAAGCTCATAAGTGATATGAGACACTTGACAGCATTGTAATTCAGTGTGATGGGAAGCTAGCCATCCGCTGGCCAGTGACAGAGCTCTAATTGTGGTGCAGCAGCTGAAAGCCTGTTGACAGCCATTTCCATGCATTAGTGAGAACCACTGTACTTTAGTTCCATTAAAACAATGTCTCTTCAGCCACTCGGCGCGAACAGCGGGGGACTAGATTTTGAATTTGATAAAGTGGGATTATAAAACATTTCATTCTGGTGTTCTAAAATACTCATAGTTCACCATTCAAATATAAATTACAATTTGTAAACAAATACATAGTTTTGGTATAAGAAGAGCACTTAAGGTATAAGTTAAATCTGTTTCATTTGTTTTACTAATGAACATGTGGTATGTACTCTAACATTTTTTGTGTAAAATACCTGTAACTAACTCAAAGTATGAGTTCTTATGTTATTTTTGGTCAAAAAGTACCTAATTAAAACTTAAACTTAATCTAATGTCAAATGTATGCCTTCATTTGCAAAAACTGCATGGCAGATTCATTAAACAGAAAGTTCAATGTTGGTGGTACAAATTTCTTTACCTGCTGTTATCCTTCTTTCTTTTTCTTTTTTTTTTACCTGTGTGTGTTGTGGTGCAATGGGTTTTAGTTCTTCCTGCTGTAAAAAAATAAGCGTCTCGAAACATCTGGTGGGGTCATCCTAACCTGTTGAACAGTCTGTTGTGTGGTCTCTCACTGATACTCTCAAACTACCTTAAACCACTGATTTGTTTGTGACTGTATTTATTTCATTTTCTGAGTCCAGCCCACTTTGTTAGATGTGACTTTGTGAGCAAATTACTATCCCAATGAAACCATCTGCCTGCACCAGACTTGCTGGCTTATACACTGTGTGAATTGGCTGGATTTACTCGTCAGAAGACAATATGGAGACATTTAATATTCAATCAATCCTGTTTACCAAAGTCAAAGCCAAGAACATTCCCAGAAATATCCATGAGTCAACGTTACAAATTTGAATGCAACACTATCTAACTTTTAACCTCAAAATACGGAGCCTTAAAACAATTATACTCTCCAATTTATTTAACTCTTGTGGCTGGTTCTATGTATTCTACAATATGAATGGCAGAGCACCATGTCTTGAGAAGTAGCATCTTGCCAAAATCCATCAACGCAAAATTGCATCATCATAATAATGGATTTATATATCACATTTCAAGGCTTTCAAAGCACTTTACCAACTCCATTATTCATTCATTCCACAGTCACACACTGGTGGTGGAGATGTAGCAGCCATATTATGCCTCCAACCCCCTCCAAACATAAACACTCTTATTCATACACCAGTGCCACAGACTTGCCCAAGGACACAACTACAGTTTGAACTGGGGAGAGCGGGAATCAAGCCACCAACCTTTCAGTTAAAGGACAACCGCTCTAGCACCTGAGCCACTGCGTTATATAAACACAGCTTAAAAATAAGATATTCATTTATTGCTCACAGTCCCATGTTAGTTTCAGGCTATATTTTTATTTTTTTTACTTTATTCTAAAGCAGATATACAGTCCATACAGTTACATTTTATAAAAGGAAAAGGAAATAAATGGGTTTAAGTGAGGTAAATACTTTAAATACAATGGATTAAAAGGTAAGGTGTTTACCCTAACCAAAATCTTAATGCATTTCACAAACTATGCCAAGTAGATAAAAACTTAGATAATAAATAAGAAATAGGTTGTTTTTGTACGTCAGATTTTTTAAGCTTGAGCAGAATTTATCTGGTCAGGGTCACGCTGAGATGGAGAATTGTATTCAGAATTCTTTCTTTTTTTTGTCACTTAAATGTCTCCATGACACAAGCAGGAGCATACTTATCAGTGTGTCTTCAGCTGCAGCATCAGGTTCAGGGTCAGAAGAACACAGCTTTGTGAAGAAAGAAATATTACAAAATATAGATGCCATCACATCTGCAATTATCCACACCCGCTCAAAGACAGCCACGACAATGCCTCCACTGGTGTTTACAGCAAATGGCAGCTAAGTCTTGGCAGTCCACTCATGGCGGAGGATCTTCAGTGCCAGAGGCGGTGTGCACAACGTGGAGCCAGATAAAACCCGCCTGGTGCACGGCCGCCACAGAGAACATGGCAGACCTTGAGAGCCATGGGGTCCAGTCAAACTTTTTTCCCACTACTGAGTCAAAGTATGAAAGGTAGTCTTCTAGGTGGTCTTCTATTTTTCCTGTTGTCCTATTATTGTCATTCTTATTTATTTTTTGCTGTTGATGCCCTGTTATTAGAATAAAATAAAAACTCAATATCTCCTCCAATATACACACACAGAGTGCGATTCTTACACACAGCCAGTGGCCTTAAAATGGAAACCCCTCAAGTCTCTTTCTTCTTCTTCCTTATTACTTCTTTTTAAGGGGACTACATCAAGGTGAATGTGGCAATTGGCAAGCGTGTAATGGTCAAAAAGATTTCTTTAAACAGCTTGTTTACTATCATAATCATGGTGGTTATTGTCTTAAACTAAAAGCTTGTGGTTTATTCTCTAGTGGGCTATCTGACGTTTATGCAAGGCTTTAGTTTTCTGCTGCCTTTAAGCAGGTGAAATAATATTGCAGTGTATCGAAGCATAACAGAAATGATATGTTTTTATATATATATATATCTCATGAGAAAAATCTAGAAGTAGTAAACTTATTAGAACCACATGAGGTCTCTGACTGAATCTGATTCAAGATCAGATGATCAGTCACTGTGTTTTGGCCTGTTCCCACTGATAAATCTGACCTGACCAAAATGTGATATGTTTTGGACCACTTTTGGGGTCACTCCTGTGATTAACACGATTTACTCCAAGATAGGCCCTGCCTTGTGTCTCAAGTCAACTGAAGGCCTCATGAGACCACAAATAACTAACAAATAAAGGAATGAAAAATGTCAGACTTATCAGTGGCTAATCCTGTTACTATTGTTTTATTAAAGTTGACTTCCAATTAAAGTAGTTGGCATGCTGTATTGTGTACTTTTGTGTATTGAATATAATTTTAAGACTTACTTCATCAGCATTATGGTAATATTCCTAGTGGTGATTTTGTTACAAGAAACAAAATCATTAGTAGCACTAAATGATTACAGCATGACTCATTTGTACTAACTGCATATTTTAAATGGATATTGTGAGCCATAAAGATCATTACAGACTGATGTTTGCAGCACTTTATTATGCCTCCACTTGGTTGTATAGTGATCACTGACCTCTGTTAATATTTAAATAACTCACTCAAATAAGCAGCCACGCTTGTAAAGAAGCATTTGAAAGTAATATTATGTGACAATAAAATGCAGTTAACAAATGAACCAGAAAGTTAGACTTTGTTTACCCTTCTGTATTCTTCTGTGCTTGCATTTGCAGAAAATGACTTATTTTTATTCTCATGCCATGTGCAGTGTTAAACAGGACTTTTTACTCTCTTTTTACTATTTATTTTCTTTATTACTTATTAATATGCTTTGGTTTACCTCTGATTGCTTCTTAATATAATAGTTCTATTAAGATTGCATTAACTGTTTTTTTTAGTTTTTACAACTGCAATCTACAATCTTGCAAATAGGAATCTGTTTTTTTTTTTTCTTTTGCTTGAATCAGTTGCATAATGAAGGTTATAGTGATACATATTTACTTTGATAACCTTCCTGCACCTAGGGCTTCATTTGAAGTGAAATTGGACCATCACATCCTCTATTGCGCGACTCGTCTTTCTCCCTCTCATGTGGAAAATCGTTGGCTGGGACTCAGCTGTCAATCATAGGGGAAGACTGACTCCTGCCTGCGATGCTTATCAATAATAAAATGGGCAATTTAACAGCCTCTAGGACTCTGACTCTCCTCCCACTCGGCTTGTAACTGTGACGTTTATAGCAAGTTCACCCAGGTCCCCTCTTTCTTTTCTTCCCTATACCCCACCACATAGTTTCTTCTCATTTCTGAACACATTTGCATTGGGTGGTGGTGGTGTGGGGGTGTGGGGGGATACGCCTTTCTGCTGATGTGAGTATTATCCTTGTCATAATGCAAGGCCTATTTAAGACTGGCAGCTCGCAGTGATGGATGCCAGATCAAGCATTTGTGTTTTGCAGAGAAACAAATGGCACCCCTTTCACTCAGAACTGATGGATAAGAACATCAACTGTTATGGCAAAGCAACCTCGGCTTTTTTTTGTAGTATGCTGTAAATTGATGGTGTTCTTGTTTTTTCCAGTTGTTATCACACGGTTGTGGCTTTCATATTTGTCAGCGTTGGTATCAATAGGTTACAAGGATAGTTTCTAGCTCACCATTTAGTCTTTAAATTCAGACACAACACAGAGCTTTGACTCTGTAGCTCATCGAACTTGACTACTTAGGTTAACATAATGTGGAGACCTGGGTATACTAGAAAGATAAAGTATAATAAGGACAAGAGGTAACAGGTAAAGGAGGCAATGTATAGTCACCAGTTCACTTATGTTCTCAGAGAGATGCAATAACAGTACATCCGTTTCAGCAAAAACCTGCAAACACAAAGCCATGGGAAACCAAACTGAAGACTTGCAGAATAATAGTTAGTTGCAGTAGCTTTCTTACATCATTTAGTGACATGATCATTAAACACTTTTGAATTTCATGTAACTGTGTTTAAAGATACTGCAGGTGAGTCTGTGTGGGTCCAGCAGCCATAAGGCAAATTTTATTTACAATAATTTAAACTAACATTCATCAAAGTATCTGCAGTGGTGAGGCTTCGGCCGACAGCTGGGATAAAGGCAGACTACTGTTGAAGAAGGAAACAAGATTAAAGCGTAACAATAACCATTTCCTACAAAAGAAAACACCCAATAGTGCCACCAAAAACCAAGAAGTTCAAATAATGTTTCCATCTACGTTGAACCTCCAACAGCTATCTCTGCACCACAGTCCCACACCAACTGCAGAACATCTACCTAGACTAGATCTACAAAAGGATAACATTCTATAAAAAACACAGGCTTGCTCACAGGAAGAGGAAGCAAGCCTGTGCACCTCTGACCTTTAATGCCTTGATCACATGACAGGACACTCTACCCCTGTCACATTACTATAACACAACGTAAACAGATGCTGTGCCCACCAGCAAACAATCAAACAAAAATAAATTACGTTGAATGTAAAATACAAGCCTAGTAAAACCCATTTAAACCTTTGCAAAGACTTGACACTCCTGATGGTGTATATTCAGATGAGCTCAGAACCCCAAAGGAGGCCAGATTTAACACAGACCAAGGCACATCTGAAAAGGGAAGGTCCAGGGAGTGCGAGAAATGTCCATAATTGGTGCTTTTAAATATGTATAGTTTTAGGTATTACACAAGGGTATTAGAAATGTTAGGCTGGTGTTTTTAATGTCTCACATCACAGCTGAGAGACCGGCTCATCTGCAACTTCAGGGGAACAACTGGGGGCTTGAAGACATACCCAGGATTTTGCAGATTCACAGAGCGATTCTTTTTCATTTAGTGTCTATTAGGTTTCACAAATGACCTGCATGCTAAACAATGTGAAATGCCTCCTTATTTTCCCTTGATTGAATATAAAATGACTTCAAGGGTAAATTATAGATAAGAGGAGGAAAGAGAAAGCAATATTACGAGAGAGATTTCTTTTTTTCTGTTATTCACCCTGGCTCACAGGTCTCTGTTGGTGATTAAGGAGCCTGCTGAGAAGCCGATAATTTGAGTCCTGACTGAATACAAATGTCAGCAGCGAACAAACTGCTGGGGGCTTATTGTAATGTATGGCTAGGATGGAGGGTGTTAATGCCAAAGCGTACGGACTGCAGTGCAAAACGGGGAGCCCATCCTTTTGTGTTATGCATGCTTGGCTTGGTTGGTTGGTGTTTGCTATGCATTAGATGACTTGACTCTTTGGAGACTGGCAGCATCTGCACACAATGTCTTACTCTGCCAAGTGAGACAGCACAAGGGCAAGTGTGTGGCGCGCAATAGAAAAGGATAAGAAGGAAAGGAAAAGGAGGCATCAAGGCGTATAAGGAGACTTGACTGAAGTGGGAGTGGCTGAAGGGAAAAGTTGCCAAATTAAATGCGTTGTAAGGGAGGAGCAGTGATCAAATGATGTATGGACTGAGATAAAATGACCAGGGAACAACAGAGTAAGAGAAAATGAAAGCATCTAAAGCGAATCCCTGCGGATGGTAACGCGAGTGCAAAGTTAATAACTAACAGATAAGACGAGAATGGTTTCTAGTCTGTCAGGAGCATGGAGTTGCATGTTTTCTCTCTCTACATATATATATGTATATATATATATATATATATATATATATAATCACCTCTTATCCTGACCCAATGTAACCTCAACACATACCATGCTACTGGCAGGCCCAGCTCTGTATCCTCATCCAGCAGCGCAATGTTCAGTTTCTTCAAGATGGGTGAAAGTGTATTTCTGTCTTGATACAGCTCTTTATATCAACTCAGCAAAACTATTTAACATCAGAATTTGCACACAATAAAGGACATAATCAAGAAACTACCAAGTAGATAGACCCAAAGTGGCCTAAGCTCTTTGCAAAAGCACAGCCTTCACACTACCCACACAAGTAAAGAAATGAAATAAATCAAGACAAAGAAAAAAAGCTGACCATGCCACAGCAATACTTAGACTGTAGTGATTGTAAAGGCGTGGTTAAGCTGTAACCACAGCTCCACTAAACTGTGCATGTAAATGTATTGCCTCAGACAAGACACAGTCTGACAGTCCAGGCCTGTTTGTGGTGGTTGGAGTGAGCCAGAGCTGTATCAGTGGATTCCTACCAGATTTAAAAAAAAGACCTAAATAAAGTCCTAATGTCTTTCCTGCACAGTTGTTTTCTACAGAATGACATTGGCCTTTTCACTGTAACAGACTTATTGCAACAACATGTTGAATTGTAGTTTTTTCTTCCTTCTTTTTCTTTTTTTTCCCTTTGCAATTGTCTTTTTATTTGGGTCAAAAGAAATGGAAGCCAAGGCTGAATAAGAGGGTAAGAAGTGCCACTGGAACTTCAAAGACGTTGGACATGATGCAACGCAATGCAATGTTATGCCAACTGCAGCAACTGGGCCTCAAGATGCAGGTAGTTTAACAGAGGGCAACAAATTCAGCTCAGCAGTGTGGACAGGCTACTACTGGCTGTCATTATCTCAAGCAGCTGATCCTCCTGATGTGTCGAATTAGACTCGAGACGGGGTTTGATTTAAATTTCATTACAGGCTGCTCTTTCCCTCCTATGCAAGAGTCTGTGTCATAAGACTAACATTTGAATGAACTGAAATTGGGGTGCAATCGTGTGACACCAAATAAATTGCCTTCACAGATGAGAAATGAGATGATAACATGAACTTGTGATTAGAACTACCACAATGAGAGCACTTTCAGGGAAGGAGCTGGGAGAGTAAATGGTCTAACTTAAAAGAGAGTGTTTTTTTTTTTTTTTAACATGGCAGTACTTATAGGCTCAGTTCCCTTACCCTTTTTTTTCAGAGGTTAGGCTTTGCTAAGATTGTTTAATTACAAACAAACTCACTATTTCTACAGACTGCCTCTAGTTATTGTGATCAGGAATTATAACATAAAAAAGCTATGACTGACGCTGGTTGCAAGGGGTCTGCTTTCCTTAGAGATAAGCCATCTATCAGTAGTCGTCAGAAGTTATTATTTTCTCCATCTACAACCTTTTGATGTTCAACTGAAGCAACAGTGGAAAATAACACACTTAATAGAATAAATGTAGACATGAATCAGTGCTATTTGTTGAGCCCAACTGCAACATGACTGTTGTGGACGAGTGTTGAGAAAAAAGCTGACCTGCATGCACAAGAAGAAGCCTTTGTACACTTATTTACTATAATTTGCTGCGAGCCGTAGTCAAAAGACTTGGGGAAGAAACCCAGCCCTTTGAGATAAGCAGCCCTTTGTTTTTAATCAAAGACTGTGTTTGAAAGAGAAAATGTATTTCAAATGACTAGAGTCAAATGAAAAAGAGGTTTAGGCAACCACTGAGCTTTGAGGAAACAAATCAAACCTCAGACGTACAAATGTGTGGGAGAGAACCGCGGAAACCACAATAAATTTATACCGCTTTGAACAAAGTTTTGACGTATGGTTATCTCATCTGAAATTGTGACTTGCTATTATGATTCTATCCATGACATGCAGCAGCATGGCATAAATTTGTGAGGCTGCTGATCTGAAATCAGAAATTTCCACTTTACCTTTGTCATTTGTGA